>RPOG01002990.1:0-75248 GCA_008086565.1 Thalassoma bifasciatum | reverse complement strand
TACAATAACTGACATTCAATTTTTAGAGTTTAATTACTGTGGATACTTGTCAGGACGGTTGCACCACCTGACATTTTGGGGGTTTGAGGAACCAAAACACAAAAAAACATGTTATATTTTAATAGTTTAAAGATGTGTTCAAATAACACAGGTTTCATAGAATAAAGAAATACATGTGATGAAATACTCAATTCATGTTAGAAGGAAATATTGCACTCAGACACAAAAAAAGGGGACGTCACCTCATTGACCCGTCTACAAATTTCTGTCATTCTCTGTGAGGAAACGTCTCTGCACACGCTGTTATTCTCTGTGCATGAAACAAACTTCACACAAACCCTGAACTTTAACTGTTTATGATCCAGTCATGTTGAAAATGTTAAAACTGTGCAAATACGTCAGAAATGAAACTGCAGATGAAACTTTACGTCTATGAGGTTTGTAAAGTTGCTCACACTACAAATAACAACATTTCTCCACATTTAGCCTGAAAAACATCACTTTTTACACAGATTCAGAGAAAAAATTGTGAAATATATTTGTCAAATACTACACAAAAATGTTAAATGTTTTATCTAAATGTAAAATGTAATTTAAAATGTGACACATAAATGTCCTGATTCTAAATATTTAGCTACATTTCTAAGCATTTAGTTTAATTTCTACTCCAATATTTATCAAAGATTTCTACATGTTTAGCAAATATTTCTAAATATTAAGAAATCTGAACTGAAGATTTCAAAATATTTAGAATTCCTCACTAAATATTTGGAAATCTGAGATAAAAATGGACAAATCCTCACTAAAAATTTCTAGATCTTGCCCCACATTCAGAAATCTTGGATAAATGTTGAGAAATCTGAGGTAAATATTTAGAAATCCTCACTAAATATTTGGAAATTTGAACTAAAAATTAAGAAATCTGAGCTAAATATTTAGAAATCTTTGCTACATATTTGAAAATCTTTGCTTAAGATTAAGAAATCTTGGATGTAATTGAGAAATCCTCACTAAATATTTGGAAATCCGAGCTTATTATTTAGAGATCTCAGCTCAATATTTAGAAATATTTTTTTCAGTTTTAGATTAAGTCTCAGCTAGATATTTAAATATCTTTGCTTAATTTTTAGAATGTAAACTAAATGTTTAGAAACAGCTCAGTATTTAGAATCAGGACATTTATGTATCACATTTATAAATAACATTTGACATTTATTATACCAATTTCACATTTATCTACTCGACGTAATGTTGCTGATAGAGAAAACCTGTGAAGCTACTTAAGGAATTGATGAGGGCATCGATATTGATGAAATCTGATCAATACCCATCTCTACTTGGGACACTGTTCTAAAAAATTTTAGTACAATACAAGCATCAATCTACACAAACAATCACGTATATGAAGTAAAAAGTTAAACGTCCATTCCAAGTTAAATGACGTATGGAAGTTTGAGGCTGTTTCAGAATCAAAAACATATGTCTCTGTTTTCATACCAGAGAGAAAGTGAAGCGTAAACGAGTCTTTAAAGATGGTTTCAGGATTTATTCTGCCTGGAACATGGAGGCTGTGTTTTCATTTCTGCGCTGACAGACTCAGTTTTTCTGGTTGTGGAGTTAAAGAGCGATCAGAGGCTCAGGACGTGAGAATATTTGAGTCTTTTAAGCCGACAGCGCTCGAACTCCTTAATAAACTCACCCCTCTCTCTTCTTATTCTCCCCCCTGCTGTGTGGAAATGTGTGAGTGTGTCACGGGATTACATAACTCATCCCAGCCAATCAGAGAGCACAGCTGCTCACACGTCACATGATGATTGAATCCAAACACACACACACACACACAGCTGGAGTCGTGTATCAGCTCTGTCAGAGAAAGAAAAACCAGCTGTTTGAGTTTCACCCAAACAGAGGAGAAAAGCTGTTCACACACACACACACACACACACATATACAGAAACACATGCGTGGTGACAGAATCAGAGGTTTCCTGAAGAGCAGAGAAAAACTCCTCAGTTTAAGATCAAAGTTCATTAAAAAAATTTTTTTTTTAGAACCATTAATCTTATTTTAAGCTGTGGATTATGATGGAGCATAAATCTAGAGATGAGACTTTTTCAACTTCACTTTAAACGTCCTCTCAGGAACTTTTACTCAAATAACAACATAAACTTCTGAGAAATCTCCTTAAACAGATTCAGACTGTGAGAGGAAAAACATTTTTCTCAGCTCCTGGTTTATTTTTAGCTCCTGTCTGGCAGACGTGGTTGGCAGCTCCTGTTTAATATTCAGACCTGGGACCAGCAGCAGGTGGAGGTGAACTGTTGCTCTCAGGTTATTTCAACATATTCACAACCAGTTCAGGGAATTTAACTTCTCAGCTGACATCACTAAACACACACAGACGGGAAAACAGACTGAAGAGGAACCTTGGTCACGAGTATCGGGCTGTTCTGCATCAGAAAGAGAAAGAATTCATTTTACAGAAGTCAATATACTAGAATTTTATTCTGAAAATCAACCGATGACGTTTCAAGGTTTGACTTCCTGTCTTCGATCTGCTGTTAAGGTCCAGAGTGAGGCCAGAGGAGGAAAATGGAAACAAGAAAGGAAATAAATCTGTGCTGGGGCTGAAATATAGCGGAGACGGACCAGACACAGATCTGGTGGAACTGAGAGAGCCAAACTTATAGTCACAAGGCCCATTAGTCAGAAAATCAGGGGGCCCATGAGCCATTAGTAATGAATCCAGAAGGCCTGGTAGACAGAAAGCAAGAGAGACAATTTGTAAGCAAACAAGAAAGGCCATCAGTCAGGACACAAGAAGGCCCATAGGTCAGCAAAAAAGAAGGCACATGGGTGAGAAAATCAGAAAGCACATTAGTCAAAAAACAAGAAGGTCCATCAGTCAGGAAACAAAAACAACTGGTAGTCAGTACACTAGAAGACCTGTTCATCAGAAAACAAGAAAGCACAACGGTCAGAAAAACAGTGAGCCCATTTGTCAGAATACAAGAAGGTCTATCAGTCCGGACACAAGAAAGCACATTAGTTAGAAAACAAGAAGACCTGTTAATCAGAAAACAAGAAAGCCAATTAGTCAGCAAACAAGACCACACATTGGTCAGAAAATCAGAAAGCCTATAAGTCAGAAAAATAAGAAGGACAGTTGGTTGGAAAACCAGAAAGCCAGTTAATCAGGCAACAATAAGGCCCATTTGGCAAAAAAACAAGAAAATCCATTCGTGAGAAAATCAGAAAGCCCATTATTCAGAGAACAAGAATGTCCATCTGTCAGAAAACAAGAAACCCATTAGTCAGTACACTTGAAGACCTGTTCATCAGAAAACAAGAAAGCCAATTAGTCAGCAAACAAGAAGGCAAATTGTTCAGAAAACCAGAAAGCCTGTCAGTCAGAAAACAATAAGATCCATCAGTCAGAAAGCAAGACGGTCCATTGGTCAGAAAACCAGAAAGCTCATTGGTGAAAAAACAAGAAGGCCAATCAGTCAGAAAACAAGAAGGACAGTTGCTCAGAAAATCAAAAAGACCATTATTCAGAAAACAAGAAGGCCCATTTGTTTAAAAAACAAAGTTCAGAAAGGGTTTTTTGGTCAAAAAACAAAAAGACCTGATCGTCAGAGGGTCAGTTAGTCAGAAAGTGGAATAAAGGTACTACTTTGTCTACAGGGGGCGCCAAAATCACCATTACACCCAATGTTTACAAACTTCACAGCAAATAAAATCAAAGCAACTTTAAATTTCTGATTTTTAGATTTCAGACTTAATTTGAGCCACATTCACCTGATTTTTACTAAAAATGAGACGTCAACTCGTCTTAGTTTTCAGTTCCTGCAGAGCCTGAATTCAACGGGTGGGATGAAGTTTTCAGACGCAGGCTGACAAAAATGAAGCAGACCTGACTTTACCCATGGATCCTTGCAGCAGGTATAAATAACTTTGGACCGTACATCAGCTCAGAGAAAACAACATGTCATCAGGAGACGGAGGGAAACTTTGCAGACGAGTCAAAGTTTTTCTTCTTCTTCTTCTCTACTTTTCTGCAGAGATGCTCACCATCCTCTCCTCCAAACTCTCCCCCCCAGACTCACCCCACAGCCGCCGCTCCCTCACGCTCCTCCAGAAGACGTCCCAAGCCTTGTTGGTGGAGACTTTCACGTGCTCGCTGAAGGATCTCCTCAGAGGAGTTTTCACCGCCATACTCCAAACGCTCCACGCTTACATGTTCCCTCTGAGGAAACGTGCGAGCTGGTAGAGTTTTAAAGCCATGTGTGCAGCGTTAGCTCCGTCACGGCTCATGCTGGGAGAGAGTTCGACTCCAGAAAAGTGAAGAAGGAGGAGGAGGAGGGGGAGACGTGGGTGGTGGTGGGGGGGGCTGACACTTGATGCACAAAGTCTGCATGTAATTTGTTGAACATCTTGTCCTCTCCCTCTGAGAGTTTGCAGAACAAACATGTGCAGAGCTGGATGAAAACTACGAGTGTGTGTGTTTAAAAAAAGATGAACCAGAGCAGTGTTTTTCTTGTGTGTGTGTGTGTGTGTGTGTGTGTGTGTAAATTCAAGGATCTGTTCGACCCTGAGAGAGGAAATGACATCTAACCTGGGTCACAGGCTTCAGCAGACACACTGGAAGTGTAAACACAAACGCAGATTCTTTCTTATTAAGACACTAACAAACTCTCTCAGCTGGAAACATGAGAACAAAGACTTTTCAGGTCAAGATTCAGCAATAAAAACACTCGAAACAAGAGTCAAAAACCCCCAAATCAGCTGATCTCTTTCACCTCTGTGTCTCAACTCTGATCAGCATAAAGACTCGTGTAACTTAAAAGCCTCTCTGGTTTTTATAAGTGACAGCCCTGACTTTCTTAAATAACTTGTGACTTGTCTGATCTTAAAAAATATTCTGTTTTCTAAAACCCTGCAAACAGAGTCTGACTTTGGCTCCAGGTCGTGCACAATCTTATATCTTGACTTGGACCAACTCTCAAGAACTAAAGACTTAAAAGGAAAGTGTAATGTAAGCTAAAGTATTAAATTAAATTAAACTATAGTCCTTAATAATGACTTTGTGATCTTAAATAACATGAGCTTGACTTAGACAAGTCATTTCTGGGAAAAACACATAGAACATAGTTACATTTCTGTTTTTGCCTCACTTTTATGTTTCTGCTTCTTTTTCTGTTTTGCAATTCTTTTTTGTAATTTTATCACTTTTCTGTTATTGCATCACTTTCCCCAATTTTCAGTGCTTTTGTTTTTTCATTATTTTCCTGTTTTTTCCTCCTCTTTCTGTTTTTCCATCACTTTTTTGTTTTTTTTCCTCCTTTTTCTGTATTTGCATGAGTTTTCTATTCTTGCATCACTTTTGTTTCTGCATCCTTTTCTGTATTTGCATCATTTTTCTGTTTTTGCATGACTTTTTTGTATTTAAATCACTCGTCTGTTTGTGCATCATTTTTCTTTATTTTCAGTGCTTTCTGACTTAGCATCACTTTTCTGGTTTTCCATCACTTTTCTTGTTTCTGCATCCTTTTCTGTTTTTGCATTTTTTTTTCTGGATTTGCATTTTTTTTGTATTTGCTTCACTTTTCTGTGTCAGCATTATTTTCTATATCTGCACCATTTTCTGTTTTGTATCACTTTTCTGTTTTTGCATCACTTTTTTATGCATCACCAATCTGTATTTCATCTCTTTTCTGCATTCATATCACTTTTTGAATTAGCATCCTTTTCTGTTTTTGCATCACTTCTCTGTATTTGCTTTATGTTTCTGTATCTCCATTATTTTTCTTTATCTGCACCATTCTTCTGTTTTCGCATCACTGTTCAATATGCATCACCAATCTGTATTCTATCTCTTTTCTATATTCATATCACTTTTCTTGTTGTTGCAATACTTTCCTATATTTGCAGCCTGTTTGCATCTATAGCCACCATAAATTTGAGCTGAGATTTGTCTGAAAACACCAGAAACCAACTTGGATGATGAGTTACACTGGAGACACCACAGACCTGAAAACAGACTCTGAAAACCTGGAACTTTCCACAAACCTAAACCCTGACCTGACTCCTGATTTTGATTTCACTTCAACTGAGACTCAAGAATTCTTTGGGACTTTTGATTCCTAAAAACCAAAACCTCCCAATCAGGTGACCTCATGAGACAACTTCACTCTTAATCTGGGTCAATGACAAAAAGAGGGTCTAAAAACGTATTTTTAAAAAGTTCTTTGAAAATGGATAAAAACATATTTCTGAGAGAAGAATTATGTTTTCTAACAGATTTCAGTAGTTGATCAACATTTCAAAGTTTTTAGGTTCATTATTTGTTAGTATTTTTAATTTGAGCACCCAAAAATGTCAGGTGGTGCAACCAAATATATGAAAATATATTTATATGTTCCTGTTATTTTTTCTGTGTGAAATTATTGGCAAGTATCTCTCAAGTGTCTGTAGTGACTCATACATTTTCATTTTGTGTGTTTTATTTGTTTTATTTGTGAATAAGATAAATAATTTGATGTTAAAATAACATTTCACATTATTACATTGGTTGTTCCACCTGACATGGAAATTGTTCCAGTCACCAATGAAGTGAAAAAACCTTTTTTATCAGTATTTNGCAAAGAATGTTTTATTTAAAAAGGGTCAAGCATAAAATAATGCCACTGTATTTTTAATTTCCATTTACAATAACTGACATTCAATTTTTAGAGTTTAATTACTGTGGATACTTGTCAGGACGGTTGCACCACCTGACATTTTGGGGGTTTGAGGAACCAAAACAGAAAAAAACATGTTATATTTTAATAGTTTAAAGATGTGTTCAAATAACACAGGTTTCATAGAATAAAGAAATACATGTGATGAAATACTCAATTCATGATGGAAGGAAATATTGCACTCAGACACAAATTAATACTCAAATCTGTCCAAACACTCTTCCTCTCTGGAGAATCAGGATAAATAAACAGGCAAAGACTTCTGGGAAAGAGGAGGAAGACATTAAGGGAAAGGATGAATGGGAGGAAGAGAGGGTGGTGGACTACAATCGTAAGGCAGATCAGGAGGGTCAGGATTAAACTGGACCGTCTGATGAGAGTCTGAACCAAACAGTGAAATATTCTGACGTCTGAGAAAGAGTCGAGTCTTACGTTGGCAGTAACGATAACGGAAGATGTTATCAGAGGTTTTCATCAGAGTCTTCGTACGCTAAGTGTGGCGCTCTGATCTGCTCACACCCCTCCCCCGGTCGCCTGAGAGCTCATTTAAACTCATTTACAGCAACAACAAACTTCCTCTGAACTCCAGCGGTGGTGGCGTGGCGGTGGCGGTGGCGTGGAGGGAGTTTATTTTGTGTGAGCGCCTCACTATCTGACAGCGAGCGAGGAGATTGAAGTGTACATCTGTGGTCTCTGAAGTCATTTAGGAGATAATCAGTGGAGTTATGTCTTATTATAAAACACACTGCTCTCTCTCTCAGGTGGAGTCTGTTTCATTTCAGTGGATGTGGAATCAAATCTGAAAGTACAGATTATACTTAAAAAGAGTGAGGATTGTCCCTCTGGTGCCCCCATAGCTCAATATGTCTCTATTTTTCTCCCTCGGGTGTTTTAGAAAATGATTATTTCATCCTCTGCCTCAAACACTTTGTTTTAGCTGCTGCAACTTGGACAAACAGTAACAGACATAAATCAAACAGAACAAGTTCAGGGAGGAAACAAGAACACAAGTCCACACAAAAGCTCAGTGAGTTTCTGAGCTCCTGACAGACACTTGCATCTTTCATCCAGTGCTGCACTGACATTTCTGGATTCTGAGTCATGAGGAAAGAAAAAGAATTGTCAAAGTTTCTGCAGGAAAAGTGAATCCAACTGTATAAAAGAGGAAAGGGATATAAAAAGATATCCAAGGAACTGAGGATGCCAATAAGCAGAGTTCAAACTCTAATGAAGAAGTGGAAAATGAGGGATTCTGTTGAAACCAAACCACAAACATTTCAGCTACAACTGCCAGGAAAATTGTTTTGGATGCAAAGAAAAACCCACAAATAACTTCGGCTGAAAAACAGGACTCTCTGAAAGAATTTGGTCTCTAGACATTTTTCTCAAAATTTCCTTTTCTACTTCAAAATTTTGAATTTTTTAATCTGAATACTCTGACTTTTTGTCTCATTATTCCATTTTCTTATCTGGGAATTTTGACATTATGTCTCATATTTTTGACCTGTTATCTCAATATTTCAGCTCCATTATCCCAAATCTTAACTTTTTTATCTTAAGATTCAGCTTTTATCCAATAATTTTGACTTTATTATCTTGTAACTGTAATATCTAATAATTCTGACTTTTTTTCTCATAGTTTTTACCGTATAGACAGAATTTCAACTTCCCAATTTTTTTTTACCTTTTCCCCAAAATGTCCCTCTTTTTGCTTTTTTAAACTTGAAATTCTGACTTTTATCTCATTATTTTGACTTCTTGCCTCAAATTTAAACTTTTTTTCATCTCAGTTTTGACTTTTTTTTCAGCTGAAATACAGGACTCTCTGAAAGAATGTGTCTGTTTCAAGATGCACAATAAGGAGGCACTTGAGGAAAAATGGGCTGAGGAAAGACATTTCTACACAAATGCCACAAAGTTTCCTGCTTACAATACGCCAAACAGCACAGAGACAAGCCTCAAAACTTCTGGAACAAAGTCATTTGGAGTGATGAGAGCAAAAGTGAACTTTTTGTCCACAACCATAAACATTGTTCCATTTGGAGAGGAGTCAACAAGGCCTATGATGAAAGGTCCACCATTCCTACTGTGAAACACGGAGGTGGATCACTGATGTTTTTGGGGATGTGTGAGCTACAAAGGCTCAGGAAACTTGGTCCAAACTGATGAATGAAGGATGAATGCAGCATGTTATCAGAAAATACTGGAGGAAAATTTACACTCATCAGCCCAGAAGCTGCACATGAGACGTACTTGGACGTTCACACATGACAATGATCCGAAACCCAAGGACAAGTCAAAGTTTTGAGAAGAAAAGTCAAAACAGAGGAAAAAATCTCAATTTTGAGATAGTTGATATGTTATAGAAGTAAAGTTTTTGAGATAATAAAGTGAAAAATTCTCCATGAAATGTATAAATTTGAGAGAAAAAGTCAAATTTTTGAGATAAAAGAAAAAACTTGAGATAAACAAATAAAAAATGTGTAAAAAGGAAAATTTTGATATAATTACGTCAAAATTATAAGATATACATTTGAAATATGAGGGTTCATAATGTGGGATGAAAGTCAAAATTTGCGGCAACTCAAAGTTTAGGGAAAAAAGTCCAATATTTGAGATCAAGGACAAAAAATTGAGGAAAAAAAACAATTTTGAGATAAAAAGTCATATTTTTCAAATTCTACAGTGAAAAATTTTAGATGAGAAGACAACATTTGGGACCTGCCACTGGCTACAGCAGAAGAAAGTGAAGGTTCTGGAGTGGCCATCTCAGTCTCCTGACCTCAAGAAACTCCAGGAAATCTACTCACTTCACTGCAATGTCCACGAGTGTTTGTGGTAAAGATCGAGAGTCGGAGAAAAGGATTGGATCAAAGTTTCAATCTCAGCTTGATGTGCAACAGTTAGTCTCCACAAACAGACACACTGACTTTGTTTTGATACTTGAACTCATCGTGCTCCATGCGAAATATCTAAAAGGTAAAAGAAGCATCAAAAAGCAGCAGAGTTTCCTCTGAGGTGAACTTCTGTGTTGGTGAACCCCGCTCGAACCTGACACTAATCACGACTTCAGAGATCTGACGTCTACAATCAAGCAGCTGCTTCAGTTTCTACTCTGAAACAACAACAAGGTTTTTCCTGGAGAATCAAAATAAAAGGTGAGATCCTTCAGCTTTAAGTATCAAAGCAAACTCCTTTTCTTTCATTCTCCTCTTTGTTTCCAAAGCTGCTGCTCTCAGAACAAAGCCGTTATCTGAACATCAGCAGGAATCGCCGCTCGCTGTTATGCAAAGTTAAAGCCTTCACTGTCACCACGCCTGCGTCTTCAATCCCCCCAGAAGACGAAGACGCCTGTTATAATATTTGTGAGAGGAAGCGCCTCACGCCTCCCCCTCCTCCCCCGCCCCGTCCTCTTCCTCTGCTGGGACGTCGCTGACGGGAGACGTCTTCGTGCTCTTTTGTTTACCCTTCAAACAAAGACCTAAATTAGCTGCGTTCCCGGCGGTTTTCAGAAAAGCAGGTAATTAAATAGCGCTCAGCCGCACGCCTGAACTCCCCTCACGCCGCGTCTCAGAGAAATGCAGGGCACGACAGAAACGAAGAGGTAACGTGAGCGGTGACTCACCGGGAAGAAGGACGGAGGTTCAGAGATGAGGCGTCTTCTTTCCAGGACGATCTGTCAGGAAAAAAGAGACAAATTAGACGTGAAATAAAACACAGCTCTGATTAAAGCAGGAATCAGGTTAAATCAAACTTTGATGCTACTTTTTTAGTCATTTTCGGTTCATTTTGGCAAACATTTTATTTTCATAACAGCCGATAAAGTGAGTGAAGGAAGTAAGAGAAGAAAAAAGGCTAAACCAAAAATGGAAAACTGAAAGGCTAAACACGAACCAAAGGCTAAAAAAAATGCTAAAACACAGGCAAAAGGCTAAAATAACAGACTTAAGGTTAAAAAAAGCCAAAGTGCTGAAACAAAAGCCAAAGGCACAAAACAGACTAAAGGTTAAAACATGCGCTAAAGGCTAAAAACAAAAGGCCAAATGCTAAAACACAGGCTTAAGTCTAAAAAAACTGACTTAAATCTTAGACTTAAGACTTAAGTAATAGACCATTTTTGAGAAATAAAGACACAATTCTGTGACAAAAAGTCAAGATTTTGAGATGAAAACGCTCAAGTTTAAGAAAAAAGTTTATGTGAAAAAAAAGTCCAAACTTTCTCATTTAAGGTCAAAATTTTAAGACGACAAAAGTTTAAGGAAAAAAGTCTACATTTTGAAACTAAGGCAATTTTTGAAATAAAAAGTTGAAGTCAAAATTCTAAGATTTAAGACGAAATGATGAGAAAAAAAAATACAGAGGCTAAAAAATTAAAAAGAAGATTTTTCAATAAGTTGAATTTTGACTCTTCTCAAAACCTAACTGGACTTTTTAAATTGTATTTTTAGTTATTAAAAATGAAGAACAGAAAGAGCTATCTTTGACTCTTAACTTCTAAAAATGATGTAGTGAAAAATATTCTTAATCATTTCAAGTTAAATAAATAATTAAATAAATAATTAAATAATAAAACAAAATAAAATAAACAAAAATCCCAAGGAAAAAGGATTTTTCCAACAGTCTCACACTCAAAGACAGGTGTGTGTGAAACAGCTGATATAACAGATCCTGGGTCAGTCAGGAGCAGGAAAAAAAAATTGCGATTTCGATCAAAAAACAATAAATCGTTCAGCCCTAGTACTTGTCCCATTAATTCAAACCTATTAGATAAAACCAAATGAAAAAACATGTCATAATTCTTCATGGCAGAGTCCGGATCTGGACTTTATCACGATTGTTTTATGTCTATTAAAAAAAAAAAGTCCTGAATATCTCTGATCCTGCATTCTGAAACACTTTCATGCATCAATTTTTGCATTTTCTTTACTATTTCTTTTACCACTGTAACTCAGTTTTGTGTTCTCTTATGTGTTTTTTAAACTCTCAACTTTCATAAAACACATTTTTGCATCATGAGAAATCAGGGGTGAAAGTAGAGTTAAATTCTTGCTGGTACTAAACCTTCAAGTCCATTTCTGCTAGTTAAAAAAAGAATGAAAATTTTGCTTGTTTTTGCCCCTACAGTCTGTAAATTTAGAGACAAAACGTCAAAATTGTTACTTAAAAAGTCAAAATTTGAGATGGAATATCAGATTTTTTAGATAAAAAGCTGAAATCAAGAGGAGAAAAAGTCAAAATTTCAGGTGAGAAAGTTAAAAATTTGAGACAGGATCAAAATTTGAGCTAGAGTATAACATTTTTTTGATAGAATATCAGAACTTTGAGATGAAAAGTTGAAATCATGAGGGAGAAAGTCAAAATTTTTAGATAAAAAGTGAAACATTG
Source organism: Thalassoma bifasciatum (assembly GCA_008086565.1). Taxonomy (NCBI): domain Eukaryota; kingdom Metazoa; phylum Chordata; class Actinopteri; order Labriformes; family Labridae; genus Thalassoma; species Thalassoma bifasciatum. The sequence continues at coordinate 63,120 of RPOG01002990.1, read as the reverse complement.
GAGACAAGATATCAACATTTGAGATAAAAAGCCAAAACAGTGAATTAAAAAGTCAAAATTTTGAGATAAGATACCAGAATTTTTAGATAAAAAGTTGAAATCACCACGTCTTCGAAATGCAGTTCTGGAGTTTCTGCAGATTGTACAGAGCTTAAGCTTCATAAAAGAAGCCCATGCATGGTCATAATTGTTATGAATGGTTACCAGGTGTACTAATGTTTTCCTTTAATGCTTAACAGAAAATGTAAACACACACTATTAGATCATGATTAATTGAAGTGATATGATTAATAATCAGGGGTGAAAGTCTGGTGCTGGTACCAGTAAAAGATTCAGTGGTGGGAGAGCGACTGCCTGCTTTAAAGCGCCCGTTAAAAACCAGTCACAGCCAAACTCTGGGTCAGACAATAGATTTGTTTGTAATATGCAGTCATGAAAACTACTTTGACTATTTCAAAATTCCTTTGAAATTCTCCCTAATGAACCCCCCTCTGAACTGCTGCTGCTGTGTTTGAGTCCTTGGACTTTTCTCCTCATGATTTACACTTTTTTATCTCACAATTCTGATATTTCATCTAGAAAATTTGAATTTTTAACAAATAATTTTGACTTTTTACCTCAAATTTTGATATCTAATCTCAAATTTTTGACTTTTTCATCTGAAAATCTAGATTTTTTTTCCTCACAAATCCAAATTTTCTTCACACAATTCTGATGTTTTATCTCAAAATTTCAGCTTTTTATTTCAATTTCTGACTTTATCTAAAAAAAAAAAGGTCCTATCACAAATTTTTAACTTTTTCAATTGAAATTATGACATTTTCCCCCAATGATTTCCTCTTTTTTTCTCAAGAATCTGATATTTTATCTAGAAAATTTGAATTTTTAACTAATAATTTTGACTTTTTACCTCAAATTTTGATATCTAATCTCAAATTTTCGACCTTTTATCTGAAAATCTGTATTTCTTCCCCACATGAGTACAAATTTATATTTCACAATTCTGATATTTTATCTAAAAGTTTCAGCTTTTTACTTCAAATTCTGACTTTATCTAAAAAAAATTGTCCTATCTCAAATTTTTAACATTTTCAATTGAAATTTTTGACTTTTTCCCTAATGATTTCATCTTTTTATCTCAAGAATCTGATATTTTATCTAGAAAATTTGAATCTTTAACTAATAATTTTGACTTTTAACCTCAAATTTTGATATGTAAGCTCAAATTTTTGACTTTTTAATATGAAAATCTAGTTTTTTTGTTCCTCATAAATTCAAATTTTCATCTCACAATTCTGATGTTTTATCTAAAAAAAAAAAGTGTCCTATCACAAATTTTTAACTTTCTCAATTGAAATTCTGACTTTTCCCCCCAATGGTTTCCTCTTTCTATCTCAAGAATCTGATATTTTATCTGAAATTTTGACCTTTTAAGTAATAAGTTTGACTTTTGTCTCAAAATTTAGACCTAATAGGCACAAAAAAAAAAAATCTAAAAAGAAATAAAGACTTTTTTTTTTAAACTGGCGGAAATGGGCTTCTATAGATGAAGGTTTGGGAGCAGCAAGAATTTAAGACTTTGGACACACCTGATTCAGGTAAAATAAGTCTTGTGCAACATTACTGAACATCTTTGACAATCAAAGCATGATAGTTACAATCCATGTTTAGTTTAATCAATAATTTAAACTGATATTTAAACACAGAACTGTAGCTCCACCACACCTGTCTGTCTGCGTCACTGAGGTAGAGCCTCACCTGTTGACAGCTGCTGGTTCCCGCTCTGTAAAATCCATGAAAAGCTCCAGAAGTTTCTTCCCTCACTCCTTATATTCAATCAACAGGGTTATAATTATTTTTTTGATTATTTTAATCTCTTGGGAACAGGTATCCACCCAAACAAATGAGACTCTCAACTGTTACCTGCCAAAAACAGCATGTGGTACAAACAGCTGCACGTGATTGACTGTTTACCTGCCACACCCCCTCACCTCAGTTCACATCCTCTTCACCTCTAGCTCCCCCTGCCGCCCCCTCCCATAATTACACTTTCACTGACTCCTATAGAAATTGGCTGTTTTCCAAACTGCCTCCTACTTCCACATGTAGTCTGTAGTGTGACTGTTTTGTTGGACCTGTTTAGTCGTATACTACTCTGGATTTCAGGAAGTGGAGCTGATGGTTTTTTTCTAATGTTTAACTTTATCATAAATAAATCCATGAGTACATTTCAGTCATTAATTCACCACATCAATCAGTGGAGAAGTTACAGGAGCAATAAAAGTAGATAAGTTAAATTAGATGTCAATGAGATACAAAGGAAAATAAATAAATGAAATTAAGCATGTGAAGGAAGTTGTAATTTTTTTGAGAATTTTTATGTTTTTTTCATTATTTTTAGTGGTTCAAGGAACATTTTTGATTCATTTAGAAAAACAACAAATTCAGGGAGAGATTAGAGTCCTGATTTTATTAAATGTGTAAAGGTATAAAAGTTTATTACAGCAAAATCCCCATATTTGATTTTTAATCTTGCACCAAAAGTTATCGTGTATTGAAAATAAATCTGAAACCAACTCAATTTTTATTTTTCCAGCTGGTGTAAAAACTGCGTCCTCATTACCCACGTAGGCTGTTAGTGTAAAATAAAAAGTGATAAATGATTTAGGGGCTTTTATGAATTTAGTAAAAGTAAACAGCTCTTTCATGATGAAGTGAGCAGATTTACCGCTGTTTCTTTCCTGTCACTTCACTTTTATCTCTGGGACCGTTTCACATTTTTGTTGTTGTGTTGTAGTTGAGCTGATTTATTCCAGTAGGTGTCAGTAATTCACCTCAACCTGAGCGCCCCCAAACTGACAAACGCCATTAGCGCCGTGCATTGTGGGAAACAGTACGCCAGGTAGACTGGTCCGTTNGGAGAGGGAGAGGAGAGAGAGGAGAGAGAGAGGAGAGAGGAGAGAGGAGAGAGAGGAGAGAGAGAGGAGAGAGGAGAGAGAGGAGAGAGAGGAGAGAGGAGAGAGAAATTCTGTGACAAAAAGTCAAGATTTTGAGATGAAACTTTTTAAGTTTAAGAAATAAGTTTATGTGAAAAAAAACTTACCTCTTAAATTTTTTACTTTTTCAATTGAAATTTTGACTTTTTTCCCTACTGATTTCAACCTTTTATCTCAAGAATCTGATATTTTGTCTAGAAAATTTGAATCTTTCACTAATAATTTTGACTTTTTACCTCAAATGTTAATATGAAATCTCAATTTTTTGACTTTTTAATCTGAAAATCTAGGTTTTTTTCCCTCATAAATTCAAATTTTCCTCTCACAATTCTGATGTTTTATCTAAAAAAAATAGGTCCTATCACAAATTTTTAACTATTTCAATTGAAATTCTGACTTTTTTCCCCAATGATTTCCTCTTTCTATCTCAAGAATCTGATATTTTATCTCAAATTTTGTCCTTTTAAGTAACAAGTTTGACTTTTGTCTCAAAATTTAGACCTAATAGGAACAAAAAAAAATCTAAAAAGAAATAAAGACTTTTTTTTTTTTTAAACTAGCGGAAATGGGCTTCTATAGATGAAGGTTTTGTACCAGCAAGAATTTAAGAAACTTTCACCCCTGAGACGAGAGAGAGGAGAAGAGTTTTCAGCAAACGTGGTTTTTAATTCCTCCACTTCTGAATTTAAATGGTCTAATTCTTCAAAGTCTTAACGTTTCACCTGCAGTTAACCTGTTTAATCCCAATCAATTAATTTTTTTAACTTCTGAAAGCTACAAAAGTGTTTTTTGGCTTTGAATAACCAATGCAAGTTTTTACATGAAATAATATCTGGTTTTCTTTAACTTCAATTTCATGTTAGTAGTATGAATGATCACATGACCACGCGTCCTTATTTCCTGGTTGTGCAGCTGGTGGGAAATGTCTGCCTCAAACTTGCACAGGAGGAAGTAAATACCTAAATCAACAGATATAACGGAAATATTTTGTAAATGTATTATTTAAACAGTCTATAATCTCATAATCTAATCTTTTGATCATAAAAATAGTCAACGTAAGCACTGCAACAATTGTTGCCACAAGCATAACACATAGTCACAGCATTATTATCTTACCTGTTACATAAATCAAATTTATTTATTTATTGTGAAGAGTGACGTGAAATTCCAACTTTGAGTGTTTCAAAACTTTTTTACTGAGACTGAAATCCAACCGATAAGCCTGTGTTATGTAAATCAAATTTATTGAGATAGATTCACAAGACGACACCATAAATATTTAGATTTTTGTCACTAATTGTGCACCTTCAGAATGGATTGTTTTTATATACTTTGCACTGTTTTTGAGGTGCTGAAACTTCCTTGCACTGACTGGAGTTTCTACTGAAAAACAGGCCATGGTGTTAGAAGTAAGACAGTGAAATGTTGGACCTAAGTCACTAAGTCACTGTCATCACTTCTATTGAAGCTGTGAATTTATTGTAATTTCCACAGACGAGTATCAGTTATTATTTGGTAAGTTGAAACACTCTTGGCTCTACAGTAATGTCGTTGTTGTCTTTGTGAGTTCCCTTCTGTTTGCATCGATATGATGTCTGAATGTAGCTAACAAAGCTCTAAACACATTTGGAACCATGACTAAGTGATAGTGTGTTACTCATGTTCATGTTATTTCTATTTACATGTGTAAATAGGTCAAACTGAGTGTCAATTTGAACTATGCGTCTTCCCAGAGCTTAAAACCTAGATTTTCAGCAACCTAACCAAGATGAAATGAAAAAAACAGACATATCATGTGTTAGGGAGATCTAAGGAGGGAAATGCATTTTTGCAGAGAAAAATTGAGGATTGAATGGGTTAATTACCACATGTCATCAGATCAACTTTAAAAGTTGTTGAAAAACTTTACAGCATCGTCAGGTCTGATGTTTTCAGCTTTAAAAACCAAAAATCTGCTTCATGTGAACTAAACTCCTTGGACACCAGCTGAGCGTCTCTCTGCGGCTCAGACAGTCTGGAGGATTAACGCTGCAGATCGATACTAAACACATCCTGTCCTCGAAAAATCACATCAGGAAAGTGGTGAAGTGCTGAACAGAGAGGACGAGCATTTTTTTTTTTTTTTTTATCCTCCTGACTTTGACCACACACCAGCTCGCCTCATCAAATCAGCTTTAATTTGGCTCCAGTGGGAATTAATTCGTCCTCCCACCTCCACCTCATTTATTATTCTGCATCTTTCAACTTTAGGTAAAAACTCTGAAACCACAGATTTCTCCTCAGAAACTTTTGTTAAAGACGCTCAAAGACTCAGAGTGACGCTCTTCACCGAGACTTCGACTCAGAAATAAAGAAGTGAAGATTAAAACTGCAAAAAGACAGAAAAGGTCAAATATTAAGAATCTGTAATTAGTCTATAAGTTTTAAACTAGAGGTAGAAGATTCTGCTAAAACTCTCTTTTATCGAATTAAAACGAATGAATGAATGAAAATGTTTATTTTGTATTACACGAAGCAAACATAGTTAAAACAGAGAAACTTTGCAATTTCGTATTGAATCAGAAGACAAAGAAGCAACAAAAAAAAGGAAAAAGAAAAAAAAGAAAAAGAATAAATAAAAAAAAAGAAAAAAATTATTATTATATTATTAAATTATTATTCTCACAATATCAACAAAAAAAAGAAAAAAGAAAAAATAAGAAAAAGAATAAATTTTAAAAAAAAGAAAAAAAATATTATTATATTAAATTATTATTCTCACAATATCAACTTTCTCTCCTATTTCGAATTGTTACTCTATCATCTTACATTTTTTACTTTTATCTCCTCAAATCTTGACTTTTTCTTACAATTTCGTTTATTTTCATCCAAATTATACCTTTCTTTTTCCTGAGAATTGTCTTATCATCTTCAAATTTTGGCTTCCTTTCACTAAATTTGCACTTTGTTTTTCTTTTGCTGTTAGAAAAATCTGAAATTCTGCATCTTTTTTTTTCACAGATCTCTGTGTCTGTTTTTGTGCCAGTTTGTTCTTTATTAATGACAAAACCATCAAACGTCTCCTCTGCTGTGTTTTCTGTGGAGCATCGTCTCTGCCTCCGTGGTTTGTGTTTTATTTTTACCCTCCAGAGCCTCCTGCAGGAGCACAGTGAGTGAAAACACCTTTTTATAGCTGCTTCCTGATTACAAAAACATTTGTCACTGCAACAGTTTGTGCTGGTGATTACCGCTGCTTTGCGCTCCATCATCTCAGCCGGGGAGCTCCACTTTTGAAACAAATTACATGCATCAGGCGACGTGGAAATCAGAGCTGCACGCAGAGACGCACAGTGTGACGGCGTGAACTACAAACAAGGCTCCGCAAAGAGGCTGACAAATTGTCCATTTGCAGCATTCGTTGGAAGCGACGTCTTCAAATCGGAGGAAATTTACCTGAAAATATTTTTACCTCTAAAGTCTTTAACGCTGGAGTTTTTGCTCTTGTCTCTGAGGCTCTGATTGGCTGATTCACTGACCTCTGCACACGTCACTAAATTAACTCAGCCTCCGCATTTTCACCTCAGCCATAGACTGTATAATGAGTGGATGTAACGACGTTCAGCTCAAACTGAAGCCTCCAGCAGATGCTCCGCCCCCTGGTGTCTGGTTGCAGTATAGGTCATAAGCCCCGCCTCCCCATGTATTCCAGATATGAGCCGGGAAAACTTTAAAAAATTAAGATACCTGGTAGAAACATTTCTCTCATCTTTACACTAAGGTAGTATGATGATGTCATCTGGCTGCATGGTGTTCAGGTGTTTTTTTTCCTGAGAAGTTAGTTTCTCATTAGTTATTGGACGTTAAAAACCGTGATATAAGTTTCGTTTTACGATAGTTGACAGCTGCCGTTCATGAGTAGTTTTTATCGGGGATATAAGAAACTTCAGGAAAGCGCCAAAAGGAGACTAAACCTTCTGAAGAAGAAGAAATAAATATTTTTATTTTAGAGAAACGGGGTTTTTTGGCTTCAAAATCGTAGAACGGTGACAGGCGGAAGCACGCTGTCCATTCTATATACAGTCAATGGTTTAACCAGTGTCTCTGATCATCTTCTGTACAAATACATTTAAAATCAACATGCTCCCCCTACTGGTCAAACCTGGAAGTGAAGAATTATTAATAAATTTGAAACTGACCAGCAAAGGTTTGGGTCACACACACACAGAAACACACACACACACACACACACACACACTCCTCTGTTATAATCTGAGCAGTTTATGTTGTAAAATCTTCTGATGGAGTTTTATTTGTGCTGCAGCCTCCTGACATTGATCCCACTCTTCCCAGGTATTAAAGTCGACATGATGACATCATTCTCTCACACACACACACACACACACACACACACACACATACACTTTCAGCAGGTAATTGCCCCCCCCGCTGAGCCCACAGGAAGAGACATGATGGATTTCAAAGTAAAGCTGTGTTGAGTTTTCTGAGGCAAAGCGCTGTCAGGAACACTGCAGCTACAAACACGTCTTTACCTGGAAATCACCTGTGAACGCTGTGTGTGTGTGTGAGTGTGTGTGTGTGTGTGTGTGTGTGTGTGTGAGTGTATGTGTGTGTGTGTGGGGAGGGGGCACAGGGGGGTAAAGGACATAATGAAAGAGAGAAAGAGGAAGATCCTGAGAGGATGAGAGTAAAAGAGACAGAGGATCTCAGCTCTGAAGATTGATGATGAAGAGGTTATTTTCTTCGACATGGAACAAAATGTTGTTTCTTTTAACATTTTTTTAAAAAGGTTTTTCTCAAACTCAAGCTCAAAATTTTGAAATAAAAAGTCAAAATTGTCGAAGATAAGATAGCTATCCACAAAAAAGCTAAAATTATGTAATAAAAAGTCTAAATTTTGAGATAAAAGTCCAGATGTTCAAGATTTGAAGCTGAAATATTGAGAGAAAAACTAAAATCATGACATAAAAAGTGATAATTTTGAGATAAAAAAAACAGACATTTGAAATTTCAAGACATGTTTTTATTTTGAAATGAGTGGAAATTTTTAGAAAAAGGCAAAATTTCAGTTATAACGGATGAAATGATAAGATATTAAGACAACATACTGAGATAAAAAGCTTCAATTGTGAGGTATAAAGTTTAAATCATGAAATATAAATGAAAAATTTGAGTTAGGAAGTCAAAATGTTTGGATTTAAAGTTGAAATTTTGAGAACAAGAATGAAATAATACGTTAAAAGCCTCAAATTTGAGATAAAAGGTTCAATCATTAGACGCAAAGGCAAATTTTTGAGTCAGAAAATCAAAATTTTTCAGATGAAAGTCAGAATTGTAGAAAAAAGGTCAAAATTTTGAGATAGCGAGTCCCTCGTTTCTCTCAGAAACTTCAGTGTTCTTTGTTTAATACCTGATGAAAACTTCTAAATAAACTTAAGTCAGCATTATGACTCCGCCTACTTTTGAGGTCTTTTTCTTCAGGTCGATCGCTGTGTCTCTCCAACTTTCATCCCTCTGCTGCTGAGGTTGTGAGCGACCTCTGAAAAGTGTCACTCTCTACTTTAACAAAAGTCAAAAAGATTTGATTGTAGTTGCGCTACATAATTTGTACAATGTTGTCTCCAAAAGCTGCACGATCCCTTCATGAATCAGGCTCAGAGTGTAAAATAATCTGACTTTATTCTTTTCAAAGGGATGAAAAACTTGGCTCGTGTCCTGACGGTAAAAAACAAAAAGGATTCTTAAATCTGGAGAAACTTTAACGTGACCTCCTCCTCCTCCTCCCTGCGTGATAAGAGGAAAAACTGTCGTTCTCCTTCTTTGCTTCTGCAGATAAAATAACAGTGAAATTAAACCGCTCCACCATTAGACTCTTTTAAATCCCTGAGCTCGTTTTTTCTGAGCTGGTAATTAGCTCCTAAAACTTTTGCGTTTTGAGTTCCCCCTCGCAGGAGAGCGGGGATTTTCTGGCCCCTGTAGGTCCCTGAGATCAGAGCTCATTACAGAAAACACTTCTGTTGGAGGAGGAAGCGTCCGGCGTGCGTCCTGAGACTCCGTCCTGGGTCCTGACCTCTCGGCTGAAGAATCCGTGCAGCAGATCCTGAGGCCGAACTCGGTCTCTGGATCCCCTCGCACTAATGCTCTCGCTCCGTCTGCTTTTCCTCAGGTCGTCCTGTAAACACTGGACTCAGACTGTGACCATTAAAAAAAGAAACCCACAAAAACCAACTGGAGCAGGACGACTGCGCAGAGTTAAGACCAAAACAGCATCACTTCAACCTGCTGAGGCGCCGTCAGGGCTGAACTATCTGCAAAAATAATCTTATTGCAATGATTATTTCCTATATTGTGATTTTTTGTGTGATCATTTCCAGGTTACAATGTTTTTAATCAAACTCATACTAGAACATGAACAGTTTCATTAATTACAGCACAACAACAACAACCCACTACCACAACAACTGGGACTGATTTTTACATATTTTAACACTTTTACCTTCTTTTTTATCACTTTTGGAACATTTTTTGTTGTTTTTGTTCATTTTTGACACTTTTCACTCAATTTTTTTAAACCATTTTTGGACTATTTTCCCAACAAATTGACTAGTTTCAAAGTGTAATCCCAACTTTCTTGCCATTTTTGTTGACTTGGGCCATTTTTACAACTGTTCACAGGTTTTCATAACTTTTTTCACCATTTTTGCCATTTTCAGAATTTTTTTTAAAGTTTTCCTCTAAAATTTTTCTAACTAATTTGTGTTGCTTTTTGTCCATTTTAGTCATTTTCACCCTTTTTTTTTGGCCACTTTTAAAGCATTTTTTGCTACCTTTTGAGTATTTCCAATGGAGTATTTCCAATTTTTGTAAACTTTGGCCATTTTGACAACTGTTCACTGGTTTTCATAACTTTTCTCACCCTTTTTGCTTTTTTCTAAATTCTGTAAAGTTTCCTCTAAAATTTTTCTAACTAATTTTTGTTGCTTTTTGTCCAATTTAGTCACTTTCACTCTTTTCTGCCACTTTTAAACCATTTTTTGCTACTTTTTGAGTATTTCCAGGTTTTAAATTCCAATTTTGTTGCTTTTTTTTTGCATTTTAGTCACTTTCACTCTTTTTTTTGCCACTTTTAAACCATTTTTTGCTACTTTTTGAGTATTTCCAGGTTTTAAATTCCAATTTTTGTTGCTTTTTTTTGCAATTTTTACTACTTCAAACTAAGTTTATTTCTCCTCTTTGCTGTTTTTGCCTCTTTTCTCCACTTGTATAGTTTCTTTTGTAAAGGTAGTTTTTAACGGTTTGTCTCTTTGGTTGAGTAACTTTGGTGTAGAACAGAAAACATCTGCTGTAAAAACTGTAGCTGATGTTCCGACACATTTCAGGTTATAGAAATATTTCAAACGTTAACTGGAGGCTACATCACAAACCAAAAATTTACGTCTGACTCTGAAAACAGAAGGCGAGAAGGCTGTAAAAATATTCATGCATGAGACACTTTTTAACAAATACAGCTCGAGGTGTCTTTGATTTCTCTAAATGATTATTTAGTATAAACTGGCTCCAAATAGAGCAAAAGTAAAACATTATAAATATTCAAGAAAACATCCAAAAACCAGTGGTTCCTGTTTTTTCAAATACTGTTTATAAAATGCTTTTCGCCTCTAAACGTGTTTTGTTGTTTGTAAAGGCTGAAACACAGCAGCTGCAAACACAAAAAGAAGAAAACAAGTGTCTCATTGGCTCACAGTCCACAGCGCTATTTTCAGAGCTCCCATCAGAGCCCGTGCTCCTGCTCCTGTTGCCTAAAGGCATGCTGGGTATCTGAATGTTTTCTGAGTCACAAGGTCAGACAGACTGTGGCGCTGTTAAGACAGCTCACTCTCAACGGGGAGAAGAGAGGCTTCAATTATTCAGGAGCAGACAAAAACCCAGACCTGCTAACTTTTCAAAGAGTGTGAGAAGGTTTCTGCGTCTGTGGTTTCGTCCCTCGGGTTTTCAGAGACGGACTCTTCCCGTTCGGACCGCTCAGGCGCCGTTTCCTGTCACAGGTAACAGCCACACACACGTCAGGACGGTGACGGAGGCGACATGCTTCAGGTCAGGTTCAGACTCCATTCAGCGACTCAGTATCTGGATCAAATGAGGACAAATTTCTGCTTTTATTCTCCGTAATCTCAAACACAAACAGACGACAGGAGTCGGGGAAGTGAGGACACAGGAGTCTCTACAGGAAAGCGTCCAAATTACTGTCCATGTTTGCCTGCAGCAGCTGGATCCTCTCTGTGCATGTCCTGACTCTGAATAAACTTCAGCAGCCCCAGTGTGAGCGGACGCTGTGAAAGGCAGAGGCTGAAGTAAGAAACAAAGGGCTCATACAGCGTTTGTTTTGGCTCCCAACAAAGCACTTCAGTGTATTTTGGCACCAAGGAGGGTAGTTTAAGACGTTATAACCAGTCCAGGGGCGAGTTAGTGTTGTCCACCAACCAGAAAAAGCACGCCAGCATTCATTTTGGCTCCTGAGATGGACATCAATGGGCATATTTTGGCTCCTGCAAGGGGACTTTGGCACAGGTTTTGGCTCCGAAGAGGGTTAGAATAGCAAGTGTTAGGTTTCCAGAAGGGCACTTTAGCAAATTTCAGCTCCTTAGAAAGCTCTTAAGCACATGCTTTTGGCTCCCAAGTGGCTACTTGAGCACATGATTGGCTCCCAGGAAGTAACACTGGCATATTTAAGCACCAGAAATGGTACTTAAGCACATGTTTTGGCTCCCAAGGGGACACTAGAAAATTTTGGCTTCCAAAAGTTCACTGTTTTTTGTGCCAAAAATGGTACTTAAGACATGTTTTGACACCTTTTGGCTCCCAAGAGGACACTTAAGCAAATTTTGGCTCCAAAGAGGATACTTGAGCACATGATTGGCTCCCAGCAAGTGACAATGGCATTTTTAAGTACCAGAAATGGCACTTAAGAACATGTTTGGGCTCCCAAGAGGACACTTGGCAAAGTTTGGCCCCCATGGAACGTAAACACACTTATGGCTCCCAAAAGGACACTGTAGGACATGTTTTGGCTCCCAAGATACACATTAGCATATGATTTGGCTTTCAAGAAGCAACACTGGCAAATTTTTGCTCCAAAGAATGGTACTAGAGCACATGTTTTGGCTCCCAAGAGAACACTATGGCAAATTTTGGCTCCCATGGAACTGAAAAGCATCTTTTGGCTCGGAAAAGGGAACTGAAGCACATGTTTGGGCTCCCAAGGGGACACTCTGGAAAATTTTGGCTTCCAAAAGTTCACCACAACACATGTTTTGGCTTCCAAGAGTACACATTAGCATAAGATTTGGCTATCAAGAGACAAAATTAGCAAATTTTGGCAGCCGAAGAGTGCACATTAGCACTTGTTTGGCTCCCAAGAAGCGACACAGGCAGTTTTCGTGCCAAAAATGGTACTTAAGACATGTTTTGACTCCTTTTGGCTCCCAAGAGGACACTTAAGCAAATTTTGGCTCCAAAGAGTACATTTTAGCAAGTATTGGCTCTCTAGAGTAAACTTAAGCAAGTTTTAGCTCCCAAGAAGACACTTGAACAAGTGGAAATGTTACTTAAGCACATGTTTGGGCTCCCAAGAGGACACTTGGCGAATTTAAGCCCTTATTATGCTCAGTTCATTCAGGAACACTCTCGTCATAGTTTTGAACCATTTATTGCCAAATGGAATACAGTTATTATTGGCGTTACAGCTCTGGTTTCAGAGTACTCCCTGGGTTAGCCAAGCAGCCTGCTTAGGCTTTCCAGGGAGTGCAAAGCAGACCCCCCCTGGGGAACAAGACACATACTTTATACATGAATATTATACATGAATATCATACATGTATACAGACTTAACAGGAGGAGGCTGGGGTGGAGGAGGTAACTTCGAGACGCAGCAGTGTGGTGCGTAGCAGTAGCAGGAATAGTTGTGAATGCAGACATGTTTAAATACACCGCCTTGTTGGTCGACGGCGAGCTGTGATTGGTTAAGTGGAGAGGTGTGACTCGAACGTCAGCCTGTCAGCTGGTATCAGCTGGGCGTATGACTTCCGTGTCCTGCATGAACTAACGCGAGCTTCATTTATTGACAGTAGGAGGTGACAAACGCACCTCACATTGGGACATCATCCTGTGTCTCTGTTTACTGAGCAATAAGCTGGAAAAGCTTCAGATCTGCTGAATTACGATGGTTCAAAGAAGGAGAGAGGATCGAGGAGAGAGGAGGGGAATCGGAGCAGCAGGTTGTAACAGATCTGTCAGGTATAAAACTCCGTCCTCTCCATCCCCGAGGAGCCGCTCGCTGGTCACATCGAACCACGGTGACGTAAAAGCCCAAAAGAACCTCAGCGTCCCTGGATGATATAATCTGTTTCTGCTGTTTTTCTGGAGTAAAACATCAGATTCTGGGTCAGTCTCTGATTATGAACCAGCTCTGGCAGCACGCAGCAGAAACAAACATGATTCATTAGGACCGGCTCACCCAGCTTCCTCTTTAGCTGTGTACACAAAGTCGTCTTGAGCGCGAGCTGAAAATGCTGATGTGCTGCACGTTGTGTCTTCACATCCAAACTTCAGTGGATGTCCTGCTTCACAAAGACCAAACAATAAGCTTTGTTCAGTTTTCTGTCTGCACACATTTGTTCTGGGGCTTTGTTGCCCTGAAGGGAGCAGAGCTGGATGTCTTCATGTCGTATTTTGGAGCCGAGGAACGGACGGTTAATGTATTTTTAGAATACAGATTTCATGACTGCTGTAAAAAAGAAGTTTGCAGCTGTTCTGAAACTTTTTCTTAACCTCTGACATCTTCTCTTACAGATTTAGATCGTCTCGATTTCTCTTGTTGTGGAGCCAACATATTATCATCTAAAACCAAAGCAGCAAACAAACATCCCTGTTGAGAAAAAAAGTAATTATATAGGTAGCAACCCTAAATTTTTCTGTGGTTTTTCATTTCCTTTTCAAAAATAAAATAAAATACAGACCTTTAAAATCACAGACATTATCTGTAAATTCACAGCCTGTATTTTTAATTTTGTAAGACAAACTATTTTTGTTCTTCTTTATGAAAAAACTGCGATATAATCTTTTCTGCTCTCTTAAATGACAGTCAAATTAATGGAAAATTATGAAAATTTCCTGTTAGTAAATACACTGCGCATCATAAAAATGTTGTGCTTTCTACAACAACTTGCTGTTACATCTTATGAATTATCTACTCTCTAATAAATTGATGTAGATTGAAGGCAAAATTTGAATGATTAAAATCCTGTTATGTTTCAATAAAGGCAGACAGACGTACCAGATGTATATGCTAGACTGGGGGTTCAAGCTCCATGCCTTAGTGCTGTCTAAGCTGCATGGCATAGACCAGTTGACTATGTGTCACAGCATAGACTGGCTGTCTAAGGTCTATGGCGGTGTTTCCCTACCTTTTCCAAACCAGAGCCCACTTCTACAGCTCAAAAATGTTTGAGGCCCACCTCCAACCCAAAAGGTACGGCTGCTATATAAGGCCACCGTATTAAAGAAGGCCTTTTTAGAACCCCACTCATAACAGTGGCCCAAAATGTAATAAATGATGTGATAAAACCCAAAATGTGATAACTGGTCATTATTGTAACAGATGTTCAACCAAAATCGTAACAACTTGTTACATTCTGGTACAGTTATTATATTTTGGGTTTTACTTTATTCTTTTTTTTTTACATTTCGGGCTCAGCACTTCAATATTAAATATTTTTTAAATTACATTCCAGGTTGTTGTTATTTTTCAGGTCATGCTACCTATAGAGCGGTCACATGCTCTTTGATGGGACTTTTTTCAAATATGAATATCTGAACTGTTTTAATTTCCCTTAAGACTTAGCTGAGTTTAAGATTTTAAATATCAATTTATCTATTTGTACCTACTAAATCCTATTTTTTTGGAAATGATTTCGCGGCCCACCTGTCATACCTTCGCGGCCCACAGGAGGGCCACGGCCCACAGGTTGGGTATCACTGGTCAATGGTATAAAATGACTGTCTAAGCTCCACGGCATAAACTGTCAGTGTGTGTATCATGGTGCTATATTTTTGTTATGTTGTTATTTTATTTGTAAATAAGTTCCCCACTCTAGTTTAATTGAAAAAGTGAAAATTTTAGATGTATCCATCTGAATTTCTATTGCATTTTTTCAGTTGTATCTGAGCCTCTTGGCTGTAAAAACTCAAATTTTTAGCTCAGATAATAAAATCTGACACACTGACCCGTAAGAATAGATAATGAAAAGAGAGGAAATGTAGGAGTACCAGCAGCAGAGAGGAGCCGTTAAAGAAAAACAGCGTTCCTGTTGTGCTGAAGCTTCATAAGCAGTGAAACAGCGTGAGGAGACGAACATCGACCATATGCTGTTATTGATGAGGTCACATTGAGCGTTCACTCAGCCCGCCTCCCTGTGTGAGCTCAGCAAACGCCACTTATCTCCTTAATGTATGTATAATGTATATCAGTGTGTTGTTGCAGGAATGACAGAAAGCAGTGGTGGATGTCAAACACACGACGGCTTATTAAGCATGCATTAAAAGCGCCGATGGCTGCTGTGCGCCGGAGCAATTCATTTCTGCAAGACAGAATAATATCTGAGCCGCTGGAGCCGCAGAAGGTCATCGACAAACAGAGCAACAACAACAATGCTCATTACTATTCATTGAAAGTGGCATGTAAATGGAAAAAAACAGTGGTGCATGTGCCAGCAGCTAATGAAGAACCTGGGAGTGGAGGCGCAGGGAGAACGGACAAAAAAGCAGGAGCCTGTTTATTAGCCGCCGTGCTCCACCTTTGGCATCAATCTGTTTCTATCAAATGTGCTGCTAAACTCTGTGTGGAGCATGAAGGGCAACAATTACAGCTCCTCGCTCTGCTGCGGGGAATCGAACGTACAGAAAGGTTTCATGTTTGTGACCCCTGACATCGATTTCTGGAGTTATTGCTGCGCTCTGCAGGTCTGACCCTGCAGGACTCAGCGCACATCTACATTTACGCTTTTATTCACTGAATGAGTGCAGGAGAAAGAAAGACTCAATGGTGATGACTTCCACTGGAGCATCCAAGTGTTATTAGTATTATTTTCTCCTTAAAAGAATCAGAGACAGTGCACAGAGAGCTCAGCATATATTTATTAACAGTTACATAGCGCTGTTGCTTGAAACATAAATCAAACTTTATAAGTTTGTAGCACAGTTTAGTAGCAGTTTTAGCAGTTGTGTCCTACCAGTGCTCATCCATTGACTGTATATAGAATGGACAGCGTGCTTCCGCCTGTCACCGTTCTACGTTTTTGAAGCCAAAAAACCCGTTTCTCTAGCCGCCATTGTGCAGCCAGAGTCTGCGCAGTAGAGAATTTCTGGTGGAGCCAATTAAAAAAGGGAAATAAAAATATTTATTTCTTCTTCTTCAGAAGGTTTAGTCTCCTTTTGGCTCTTTCCCGAAGTTTCTTATATCCCCGATAAAAACTACTCACGAACGGCAGCTGTCAACTATCGTAAAACGAAACTTATATCACGGTTTTTAACGTCCAATAACTAATGAGAAACTAACTTCTCAGGAAAAAAACACCTGAACACCATGCAGCCAGATGACATCATCATACCACCTTAGCGTAAGGATGAGAGAAACGTTTCTACCAGGTATCGTAATTTCTTAAAGTTTCCCAGGCTCATATCTGGAATACATGGGGAGGCGGGGCTTATGACCTATACTGCAGCCAGACACCAGGGGGCGGGGCTTATGACCTATACTGCAGCCAGACACCAGGGGGCGGGGCTTATGACCTATACTGCAGCCAGACACCAGGGGGCGGGGCTTATGACCTATACTGCAGCCAGACACCAGGGCTAAAAGCTAAAACACAAGCCAAAGGCTAAAACAGATGCCAAAGGCTAACATAGGAGCTAAACAATGGTATTAAAATATGAAAACAAAACTCAAAATAAGGAGGTTTAAAAAGTCAAAATTACAAAAGATGATGTTTAAATCAGAAGATAAATGTCAAAATAAAGCCATTAAAAGGTATTATAAGAAGATAAAAAGTCAGAAATACAGTTGTTTTGACTAAAATGGGTGTAATGTTGTGGTATCACTATAAGCTGATGTGTCAAAGTTTTAAAAATGCAGTATGATGAGTGTGGAAAGCAGAAACTTAACGTCCACATATATGGAGGTTATAGAAACGATGACTTTTTTCCAGTTCACAGATAAATAAAAAGCTTTTGTTGCAGCTCTTTGATTACAGCAGGAGTGTTTTTCCTCCTCAGGTCTGGAGAGCGTTCAAGTGCTGCAGTGTTTACTCCTCCAGTTTGTAGTGGAAAGTGGGCACCGTGTTTCTGCGGCTCAGCTGCCTCCGGATCAGTGAAGATTTCTGGATCCAAATCAAACGTGAAGCTCAGACTCAAACCAACAGGAAATGAGTCGAGGAGACGAGTGTTTGTCGGGGCGAAGAGACGGGAAACAGAGAGCGATTCGTGAAAGATCAGGTGAGTAAACACTCGGATAAACAAACCGATCGAGGATTAAGGTTTAAAATCAGACTAATTCTCTGTTAATCTGCAGAAAAACAAATTTTGCAAGGAAACTCTTCTGTTTTTATCCTGACTGATTCACATAGAGTCTGATCTCACTTTTTGTCAAAGTCTTCACTGACTCACAACATTTGAACATCTCTTAATGCTCGGCAGCGCTTTCAATTACTGAGTTTTTGCCGTATTTTCATAATGGATCATCTTCCAGCGTCTGTTTTAAACCAAACAGTGCAGGAGACTTTGGTTCATGAAGAAAACTTTAACCTTTGTATTAAGTTTTTAGAGTAAGAACCAAGCGTCAGTTAAAAGAGACAAATGTCTAAAGAGAAGAGTTCTTTGGAAAAGAAAGAATCTCAAAGTGACAGTGAGGAGACTCAGTTTGCTTTTGCTTGTGTTTCAGACTTTAGCTCCTGTTTCAGACTTAAGCTCCTGTTTCAGACTTTAGCTCCTGTTTTAGCCTTTAGCTCCTGTTTTAGCCTATAGTTCATGTTTAAGCCTTTAACTCCTGTTTAAGACTTTGGCTCCTGTTTAAGCCGTTACTTCCCGTTTTAGCCTTTAGCTCCTGTTTTAGCCTTTAGCTCCTGTTTTAACCTTTAGCTCCTGTTTAAGCCTTTAACTCCTGTTTAAGACTTTGGCTCCTGTTTAAGACTTTAGCTCCTGTTTTAGCCTTTAGCTTATGTTCTCACCTTTAGCTCCTGATTAAGCCTTTACTTCCCGTTTTAGCCTTAAGCTCCTGTTTAAGCCTTTAACTCCTGTTTAAGCCTTTACTTCCCGTTTTAGCCTTTAGCTCCTGTTTTAGCCTTTAGCTCCTGTATTAACCTTTAACTCCTGTTTCAGCCTTTAGCTCATGTTCTCACCTTTAGCTCCTGTTTTAGCCTTAAGCTCTTGTTTTTGCATTTAGCTTGATATTTAGGCTATAGCTTGTAATCAAACCTTTTGGTTGTGTTTAAGCCTTTAGATCCTGTTTTAAGCTTTAGCCTGTTTTTTAGCATTTAGCCCGTGTTCTATCACTCTCCTGTTTAGCCTTCTTCTGCTCTGCTGTCCCTTTTTTCGCTTTTAACTTTCCTCCTTTGTCTGAGAAGGATGCATCACTGAGGCCTTTTGCAGCTGAAACACGGCTCCATTTCTGACGTCTTCATGACTTTTTTTTAAAGTGTCAACGACTCCATGTTAATCCCCTTCACCTTTGTCTTAATGTCCTCCACTTGTCTGAAAGTGAAGTGCAATAACTCTTATTTTCTCATCAATATGTCACTTAAGTTTCCAGGAAAGTGTTTGGTTCCTTGGAATTTCTGGATGAAAAACACCGTCTGATTTTATGTTTTGATTATTTTTCTGTCAACGTTTCTCTCGGTTTTTCTTGTACTGACACAGAAGGTCATTGAGAGTTGACTGAAAAGTTTGTGTGTTTTGGGGATTCATGAACCCGAGCTGTAGTGAAAGGATTACGCTCAGGTGATGGGATTAAAAATCAAAGGTGACGGCTTCATTAACAGCGTTTACATCCAGTGTCTCTCTGCTCTTCGTGGATCCATGGAGAAATCTCTCTGCCATACACGCTGAAAGCAACAGTTCTCTTCAGAGCAGCTTTGATTTGACACGCTGGTCTTCAAAGGAGCAGAGGAAGGTGTTGGCATTTTAACTGACACAGGTATTTGTGGAGACGCGGGGGAATCTGAAGAGTCGATTCAAAAGTTGAGAGGCTGAAACATTCTGGATGTTTGAACCTGAAGTGATGGTTACAAACACAACGAGTGAGAGATTTCTGACTCACGTGGTTCAGCAGGATTCATAATCAGCTCCGAGCGACTTCATTGAGAAATTTCATCGTCTTAAAGAAACGAGGAAAAGCCGCGGACGCCAGAGGAAGAGCAGTTGCTGCTCCTGATTGGATAAAAACGCCAACTGTTTTATATGATGATGTATAAGGGGCCCTTAAAGAAAAAAACATTTTTAACTACAAAATTTGTCACTCTTAAATTTGCAAATCTGCCATCTAACAGGTATCAGTTTTGCCGCTTTATGAAGTTAAACATTTTCAACTTTTCAACTCCAAATTTTCCACTTTATAAACTCTGAATTAACCACTTCTAAACTAGCAAAAGTGCCACTTTAAAGTTTCAAATGTGCCACTTTAACCTTACAAATTTGCCACTTCTAAACTGGCAAAAATGCCACTTAAAACTTGCTACTCTACACTTGCCATCTTGAACTCACAAATGGCGCTTAACCAATTTGCAAATTTGACACTTTGTAGATTTGCATTTGCCACTTTTAAACTAGCAAATATGCCACTTTATAAACTTGCCACTTTATAAACCTTCAAATTTGCCACTTTATAAACTTAGAATTTGCCACCTTTAAACGAGCTTATTTGCCACATAAAAGGTATCAGATTTGCCACTTTTCAAACTCTGAGTTAACCACTTTTTAACAAGCAAATATGCCACTTCTAACTTACAAATTTGCCACTTCTAAACTGGCAAAAATGCCACTTAAAACTTGCTGCTCTACACTTGCCACCTCCAACTCGCAAGTATGGCGCTTTACCTATTTGCAAATTTGACACTTTGTAGACTTGCATTTGCCACTTTTAAACTAGCAAATATGCCACTTTATAAACTTGCCACTTTAAACGATCAAATATGCAACTCTAAACTTGCCCCTTTATAAACCTTCAAATTTGCCACATTAAAAACTTTAAATTTGCCACCTTAAAACTGGCTTATTTGCAACGTAAAAGGTATCAGATTTGCCACTTTTCAAACTCTGAGTTTACCACTTCTTAACAAGCAAATATGCCACTTCAAACTTACAAATTTGCCACTTCTAAACTGGCAAAAATGCCACTTAAAACTTGCTACTCTACACTTGCCCCCTCCAACTCGCAAGTATGGAGTTTTACCAATACGCAAATTTGCCAATTTGTGGATTTGCATCTGCCACTTATAAACTAACAAATATGCCACTCTAAACTTGCCACTTTAAACTAGCGAATCTGTCACAATGTAAATTCACAAATTTGCCACTTTTTAAACTTTGAATTTGCCACGTAAAAAGTATCAGACTTGCCACTTTATGAAGTACAAAATTTGCATCTGTTTCACCCCAAATTTGCCACTTTATAAACTCTGAGTTTACCATTTCTAAACAAGCAAATATGCCACTTCTAAACTTATTAATGTGCCACTTCATAAACCTACAAATTTGCCACGTCTAAACTGGCAAAAGTGCCATGTAAAACTTGCTGCCTTAAACTAACAAATAGGGTACTTGACAAATTTGCAAATTTGACACTTTTTTTTTAGATTTGCATTTGCCAATTTAAAACTGGCAAATATGCCACTTGATAAACTTTGAACTTGCCACTTTTAAACTCGCTCATATGCCATTTTAAACTTGCTAATTTGCCACTTAAAACTAGCATATTTGCCTCTTTATAAATTCCCAAATTTGCCACTTTAAAAACTCAGAGTTCGCCTCTTTATAAACTTTGAATTTGCCACTTTTTAACTCGCAAATATACCACTTTATAAACGTACAAATTTGCCAGTCCACCAGCAAGGTGCAATTTTTATTTTGCGAAAATTGTGTGTCTGGAAACCCAGCTACTGACTCACTAGCTCCACCTTGTGGATATCACATTTACTTCAGCAGATTATAAACATATTGTGATGGCTGATGTGATAAAAAATTCCAAAATGAAACATCCTAACTTGCTTTAATTGTGTGTCCGGATTGCACGGCTTCTCTGTTCGTTCCTCTGGACTTTGAGCTCTGTCATTGCCACTTGCTCTTAAAGTGACAGACCTCGCTGTAATTGGTTAACACCCATTAAACTGCCAATTAGTGTGGACCACGTTTATGCCTCCTCCTCCTCCTCCTCCTCAGTCTGAGCACAGAACTTTCTCTCATTTCCATGAGCGACTGTCAGCGTCTCTATTTCCTCCTCCTGCTGATTTATGGCTCCTCTTTTCTTACAGTGACACCCCCCGGAGCTCAGACCCCCCTCCCTCCCTCTCTCTCTCTCTTTTCCTCGGCCCCTCCAGCTCATTTACTTCAGACTGAAAGCTCATTATTTCTGTTTCTGCTCCTCAAATGAAATTCATCTGTATTTAATTTGAATATTTCAGAAATGTCAGCAGGAGATGTGAAAAGACACTACAATGAGGTTTGGATGAAAAGGATTATTTAAACACAGTTTGATGTGCCAGAGCTTTTGGATTTCTAAATAATTACCTGCTCTGCACTCTGCTGATTAAATCCTCACCACCAGAGAAAAGACCCTGAAAAACTGAAAACTGAAAACTCACATCCACAACGTGCTCTTCAACACAACAATAACAATAACAGAGAAAAGGTGAGAGGGGTTCTCTAATAAAATAAAGTCTACCAACAAGGCAAGAATCAAAACTGGTCTGCAACATCAGCTCGTTCATCAAAATGCACAAATCTAAAAAACCTTTTAACTTTAAAGAGGGGGTATACTGCTTTTTCATCACCTAAATATCCTGGATGTTCAGACTGAGCATGTGCAGATTTTCAAACCTTAACATTTTCACATCCCTGAATCTAGTTCAAGACACATTTTAGGGTTGGGGCCTCAAACACCAAGGTGCCCCCCCCCCCACAGGCCTCTATCCATAGAGATGGCCAATCAGAGGAAAGGAGTTCATCTTAAACTGCAACTTTTAATTTCCCCTTGTTTTTTTTGGGATCAGTAAGACTTAATAAGTACAAAAACTAAATGGTTTGGGCAGTCTTAAAGAGACAGAAACACAAAAATATGGGGAAAAAAAAGAAATTTATTTGAGCTGCAAGTCATGTAAAAATACTGCCAAAGGAACAGAAAAAAAAAAAAAAATCCAACTATACCCCCTCTTTAATTGTGTCATGGGCACAAACTGTTTCTTGGGTTGAGATTAAAGTAAGGGATAAAACTCATCATTCTCAACTTTATCTGTATTTTTTTGGCTCCTTATGTCAGAGTATGAATTGTATCATTGTCAAACTTGAACCTCAGCTTAAAGCTTCCTTCAAATGGTGATGTCATGTAGGGTTCCACAAAGGTTTGGGCAGTCTTAAAGAGACAGGAGCACAGAGGCGCCAGAAAAGAGAAAGCACCACAGAGAAAAATAGAGATTTATTTCAGCTGTAAGTCAAGACTAAATACCACCCTAAGGACAGAATAGAGACTAAAAAAAAAAAAAAAAATCCCACAATACCCCCTCTTTAATTGTGTCTTGGGCACAAACTGTTTCTTGGGTTGAGATTAAAGTAAGGGATAAAACTCATCATTCTCGGCATTATCTGTATTTTTTTTGGCACCTTATGTCAGAGTATGAATTGCATCATTGTGAAACTTGAACCTCAGCTTAAAGCTATCTTCAAATGATGATGTCATGTAGGGTTCCACAAAGGTTTGGGCAGTCTTAAAGAGACAGTAGCACAGAGGCACCAGAAAAGAGAAAGCACCACAGAGAAAAATAGAGATTTATTTCAGCTGTAAGTCAAGACTAAATACCACCTTAAGGACAGAATGAAGACTAAAAAAAATAAATAAATCCCACAATACCCCTCTTTAATAATGTCTTGGGCACAAACTGTTTCTTGGGTTGAGATTAAAGTCATGGGTAAAATCCATCATTTTATACTTCATACGTTTTTTTTTGGCTCCTTATGTCAGAGTATGAATTGCATCATTGTGAAACTTGAACCTCAGCTTAAAGCTCGCTTCAAATGGTGATGTCATGTAGGTTCCACAAAGGATTGGGCAGTCTTAAAGAGACAGGAGCACAGAGGCACCAGAAAAGAGAAAGCACCACAAAGACAAATAGAGATTTATTTCAGCTGTAAGTCAAGACTAAATACCACCTTAAGGACAGAATGAAGACGAAAAGAAACCTCACTATACCCCCTCTTTAATTGTGTCTAGGACACCAACTGTTTCTTGGGCTGAGATTAAAGTCATGGGTAAAATCCATCATTTTATACTTCATCCGTTTTTTTCCTCTTGCCAGGAAAGAGAAAGCAACAGAGAGAAGAATAGAGATTTATCAAAGGGACAGAATAAAGACAAAAAAAAACAAAAAAACAATTAGCACCATACCCCTCTTTAAGTTGCAGTGATCATGTCTCAAACTGCCATCATACACAGCTCTTCATTACTTGTTTTCTTCACAGAGAGGTCAAAAAGGAGGGTTAAGAGTTTGATGGTAGTAACCTGCAGATTTAGTTAAGCCCCGCCCCCTCTACAGAGGCCCCGCCCCCTTCAACAGACCGAGAAAAACATCACAGAGACGAAAACTTTAAAAATGAGTTTTCTTGGCCTGAAATAATGAATCCACGAACATAAATAAACCTGCACACCTCTGTGTCTAGTTGTTCTCTGATTTTAAAGCGGTGTTGTTGCCCCCCCCCGCCCTCCTGCTGTCCAGTGGTCGCCCCCCTCCCCAGGTCGCCTGCAGGCAGAGATGAGCTCAGCTGCTCACCTGGTGTCCTGCACCTGTGCTGTTTCTGAGCTGGCCTCATTCTGTCGCACTTTCAGCCTCTTGATGATCAGCTCCTCTCTCATTGGTTGGCTTTTTATTTCCTTCACGCCTCTGCAACATGGAGATGGAGAAGTTTTTCAAAATAAAAGCACCTCCAGGTCATCCAAACAGCTCTTATTTTCACAATTCCAGCTTTAAAGTGACAAACATTTCATCCGTTAATTCCTTTTTTTGATGCAGATTCCCTTTAAAATGTCCCTGTTTTTGTTTTCTTTGAGCGTTTTTAACTATTCATGAGTGTTATGATAAAACACAAAAGTCAGATTAATAATTTATGCAGACTTTGGTCCAGAAAGAAAGACCTTTTACAGCTCTGCAGAAACAGAAATAAAAGAAGAGAAGCACAACAAATCAAGCTGATAAAAGTCTTCAGAGCGAGACGAAAAGAGGATAAATCTGACGGCAGAGAGAGGAAACCGTAAAAACGTGACAGGAGGAATAAAAGTGTTTGTCTCAGGAGCTGTTTCTGCTCTTTTCTGTCCCGTTGATTAGATTTATCGTGGTTATGAGACGATGACAGCGGCGTGTAAAGGGACGAGCTGTAAAGGGTTATTACGCTGTAATGAAATCACATCTCAGGGTTTGAAGCTCTGACTGAAGGAAACTACAGAGAGACGACAGAGGAATGATCAGAGTGGATTAAAATAAAGAAAAGACGACACAAACATGCTCGTTCTCACTCGTATTTACAGGAAAGTTTCTCTGGCTGCAGAAACAAACGGCCCCTCGGGGACAATAAAGAAACTCTTGATCCCTGCAGGTGTTCAACACGACTCTACACCTGCTAAACCATCGAGAAACAGCTTCATGTGAGCACAGGTTCAAATCTCACAGAGTTTATTTTCAACATCACTTTATAAACTGACACATTTATGCAAATGAAGCAAACTGTGGGGAAATAAATGTAACTCTGCATCCTTTAAATGTCGAAGAATTCATATTTACAAAGAACTTCAGCTGAAATACAGGACTCTCTGAAAGAATGTGGTCTGGCTGTTTCAAGATGCACAATAAGGAGGCACTTGAGGAAAAATGGGCTGAAGAAAGACATTTCTACACAAATGCCACAAAGTTTCCTGCTTACAATACGCCAAACAGCACAGAGACAAGCCTCAAAACTTCTGGAACAAAGTCATTTGGAGTGATGAGAGCAAAAGTGAACTTTTTGTCCACAACCATAAACATTGTTCCATTTGGAGAGGAGTCAACAAGGCCTATGATGAAAGGTCCACCATTCCTACNAATAAAAGAAGAGAAGCACAACAAATCAAGCTGATAAAAGTCTTCAGAGCGAGACGAAAAGAGGATAAATCTGACGGCAGAGAGAGGAAACCGTAAAAACGTGACAGGAGGAATAAAAGTGTTTGTCTCAGGAGCTGTTTCTGCTCTTTTCTGTCCCGTTGATTAGATTTATCGTGGTTATGAGACGATGACAGCGGCGTGTAAAGGGACGAGCTGTAAAGGGTTATTACGCTGTAATGAAATCACATCTCAGGGTTTGAAGCTCTGACTGAAGGAAACTACAGAGAGACGACGGAGGAATGATCAGAATGGATTAATATAAAGAAAAGACGACACAAATATGCTCGTTCTCTCTCGTATTTACAGGAAAGTTTCTCTGGCTGCAGAAACAAACGGCCCCTCGGGGACAATAAAGAAACTCTTGATCCCTGCAGGTGTTCAACGCGACTCTACACCTGCTAAACCATCGAGAAACAGCTTCATGTGAGCACAGGTTCAAATCTCACAGAGTTTATTTTCAACATCACTTTATAAACTGACACATTTATGCAAATGAAACAAACTGTGGGGAAATAAATGTAACTCTGCATCCTTTAAATGTCCAAGAATTCATATTTACAAAGAACTTCAGCTGAAATACAGGACTCTCTGAAAGAATGTGGTCTGGCTGTTTCAAGATGCACAATAAGGAGGCACTTGAGGAAAAATGTTGCCAGAAGAAAGACATTTCTACACAAATGCCACAAAGTTTCCTGCTTACAATACGCCAAACAGCACAGAGACAAGCCTCAAAAGAAGACCTTGTTTCAGTAAACCTCACTAGAGAGCAAAAGTGAACTTTTTGTCCACAACCATAAACATTGTTCCATTTGGAGAGGAGTCAACAAGGCCTATGATGAAAGGTCCACCATTCCTACTGTGAAACACGGAGGTGGATCACTGATGTTTTGGGGATGTGTGAGCTACAAAGGCTCAGGAAACTTGGTCCAAAGTTAAGTTTCGTACTTAAGTTTTGTTTTGCTGGCACACAGCACTCTGCCCTCTGGTTTTCTCTCTGGTGCTGGGAACATCGGGCCTAGCACCAGTTAGCGTTGATATGCTACTGCCGGCTGCTAACAGCTTAATCCTTGTATATGAACAATGGAACCATGGTTACCATGGGTATCAACTGGCATATCACTTGTCTTTGGGCGAGAGTGTGGACGTGTTTTGTTGAGTTTTCATCCAAGGACAGCTTGTGATAGACAACAATTGCTCCCTGCTTGACTGACCAATAGTCGTTTATTGGCTAACAGGCCTGTCACTCACTCCTACAGTAACCAATCACCTTACCCTTCACAGACGGCCAGCTGTAGCCATTTCCATCATTGGTGAGACCTATTTGTTACTGTGCATCTTCATTCACATTCATGAAGAGGAACAATCTGTGACTGTGAACTATAAATTTTACGCTTTTTATTGAACCTTTCCACAGAAAGAGCAGAGTTGACTACAAAGAGGATACTGAGCACTGATGAAGCTGGAGAATAAAAACTCTCTAACTCCTACAAAGTTTTACC
Organism: Thalassoma bifasciatum; assembly: GCA_008086565.1. Taxonomy (NCBI): domain Eukaryota; kingdom Metazoa; phylum Chordata; class Actinopteri; order Labriformes; family Labridae; genus Thalassoma; species Thalassoma bifasciatum. Next base: position 36,183 of record RPOG01002990.1, on the reverse strand, counting down.
TAAAAAGCTCAAATTTCACGCAGATGTAGATGAGAAGGAGTAGAAGTGATGTGGTGGATGTTTTATGTCTGACATGAAGCATCTTGATGTGAGTGATTTCCAAAAATGGTTAAAAACAAAGAGGAAAATAATGTTTCAGCTGCCATTAGCCTGATATGTATCCATCATTTTTTTTTTGGCTTGAAACCAATTCTCCAGAAAACAACGTTTGACGTCGCCTGTGGTTGAAACTCACTGTTCCTCTCCTCTCATTAAACTAACAGCAGGTCACATCGTCTCCACTCCTTCAGTCTGATCCACAGAGAGGATGAAAACCTGCTCCAGCTCCCGTTAGGACTCAGACTTTCCTCTCAGCAGCTGAGCAGAAGCTGAAGTCATCAGGTTTGTTCTGCTGATTAATAATTACACGCGTGAGCAACTTTTCCTGCTTTCCTGAAACATCTTCTCTTTTTTTCCACTCTCTGTGTTTGTATATTATTACTGTTCTCTACAAATCCCTCTGTGCTGTGTGCATGGGTTCATTTATTTATCTGTGTGTGTGTGAGAGAGGGAAATACAAAGATCCATGCTATCTGTCTTTGAGCGAGTGTTTTAATTACAGATGCTAATTGAGCTGTTAAGCTCACCTCTGTCTTGATTACACATCCTCTAACTGCTCTCTGGGCTCTGCACCAGCTCCAACCCTGTGTTTGTGTGTGTGTGTGTGTGTGTGGATGTTTCCCATGTTAGACCTCTGAGAGCAGAATAATCCTGTTTTCATGTTTAACACGCTCGTTCATGGATCTCCACTGGCTCCATGTGACCTCTGTGTGCAAGTTTCTGCTGCCGTCTCGACTTTTTTTTTAACCATTTTTACCCAAAATAAGACCCTAAACTACTTGTCAGGGAAATCCCAGGCCTCATGAATGTTATATTCAGATGTATTCCTCATAGAAAAAAGCCAAGCCGCCTGTGCTGAACTGTAAATTATGATTAATACAGGAATCAAATGCACATACGAGGCTCTCTGCACTCCACGGGCTGTGTCCACATCCTTTAGAAAATGATCTTATTTACATAAAAACAGCTCCTTCATTTACATTCAGGAGCACAAACAGCTGCACAGAGAAGAGGAGGCCCCGAAGAGGACGACAGAGACGGATCACACCGGGAAAAATATCTCACCTCACCTGATGTTAATAAAACGCTGCTTTTAAAACCTGCATGAATTATTACCATAATAAACAACCACAGTTCCAGTGAAGTTCAGACATTCTGTAAAACATAAATAAACAGAAAAGGATGATTTTAAATCCTGTTTTTACCATATTCAATTGAATACACTAAAAAGTAAAGATTCCTAAAAAGCTTGCACAGGTTCAACAAAAGCAACAAATGCTGAAAAAACAGCTGTTTGGATCATTCCACAGGTGAAAAGGTTGATTTAAACAGGTGAGTGTCATGATTGGGTATAAAAGGAGCATCATCCCCAAAAGGCTCAGTCCTTCACAAGCAAAGATGGAGCCAGGTTCACCACTTTGTCAACAACTGCGTGAGCAAATAGTCCAACAGTTTAAGAACAATGTGTCAGGTAGGGAGGGAAAATCACAACAAGAAACACCAGTAAACAACGACAGAAACACTGGACCAAAACACTCAAAGGCAACGAAACCAAAACAACTACAAGAAACCAAAAGATTGAATTATCAGACAATGTTTCTCAACTTTGTCCAACTGCAGGAATTGATGGATTTCATCATCTACAGACCATAATATCATCAAAAGATTCAGAGAATCTGGAGAAATCTCTGCACGTAAGCAGCAAGGCCCAAAACCAACATTGAATGGCCGTGACCTTTGACCCCTCAGGCGGCGCTGCATTAAAAACCCACATCATTGTGTAAAGGATATTAGCACGTGGGCTCAGGAACACTTCAGAAAACCATTGTCAGTTAACACAGTTCATCACTACATCTACAAGTGACAGTTCAAACTCTACCATGCAAAGACAAAGTCAGACATCAACAACACACACAAACGCTGCAGAACTCTTTTTAACTTTGACTTCTTAATCTAATAAATTTGACTTTTTACCATTTAAATTGAACATCTGTTTCTAAGAAAATGACTTTGGATCTCAAAGTTTGACTTTTATCTCATAATTTTGACTTTTGATCATATAAATTTCACTTTTCACCACTTAAATTTGACTTTTTATCACTGAATTTGGACATCTTTTTCTCATAATTTTGACTTTTGATCTCAAAATCTGACTTTTCATCTCATAAATTTGACTTTTCATCTCATAAAATGACTTTGTCACATAATTTTGAGTTTCAATCACATTGTTTTGACTTTTAATCTCATAATTTAACTTTTTATCACTTAAATTTGACTTTTTTAGAGTAATTAAACTGAAGATATAGAATTCTTAAACTGAAAGGTAGACTTTTAAGTTTAAAAAGAGTGTAAATAAACTGAGAAAGTAGAGTTTTCAAACTCAAGAAATAGGTTATACAAATTAAAAGATAGCCGATATATACTGTAAAATGGAGTTTTATACTGCAGAATAGAGTATTTAAACTGAACATAGTCATAATTTTGACATATCGTCCACGAAATTATGACTCAATATGGGCAACAACAACAAAAACAATCTAAAAAAATCCAAAGTCAGACATCAACAACACACACAAACGCTGCAGAACTCTTTTTGGAAATCATGGACGTGGTGTCCCCCGAGCCAAAGAGGAAAAGGAGAATCAGGATTGTTCTCAGGTCAAAGTTCAAAAGCAGCATCTGTGATGGTATGGGGGTGTGTTGGTGCCCCATGCGTAGTACCCATTGACAGGGTCATAGACACTTCCGTCGTAATTACGACTTTCCATGTTTGTCCAAAACCTCGTTGTAGACGACGGTAGGTTCTGTGAAACAGAAAAAGTCCCTGCAGGGACTAATATTCAGCAAGACAATGAAACCAAGACACATTCTGCTCCTGTTACAACAGCGTGGCTCTGTAGTAGAAGAGTGCAAATAACTGAAAATAATAAAAAATTCAAAACACACTAATGAGTGCCAGAGCTTGAGGCAGGGAAAGCAGCAGTAAAGATCCCAGGATACAGAAAAGAGCAAGTTCCTCCTCTCTTCTTTGAGCATTTGCAGGAAATTAAAAACACACAATCTTTCACCCAAAGCATGTGAGTGAAAAGCAGCTTCAGAGTGGAACAACATGTTGATATTAAAGAGAGGAGGCCTAATGAAAAAGGAGTTGTTGAAACTGTTTAATGTTCTCTGGCTGCTGTGAAAACACGGCACAGTCTCATAATGACTCTGACAGCAGGAGGAACAAACGCAGGAGGCAGAAACAGAGTTTGTCTGTGGGGACCGAGGTGAGAGATGGGATGAGATTCTGTGCGAGATGACGTTTTTAAAACAAAGATATTTCAGTGAATAAATAACTCTCTGCATCACTCGCTTCATATTCTACAGAGACAGACAGATAACACACCTCACGGAGCATCCATCCTCCTCCTGCGAGCACAGACGATGAAGCAGATCAGTGATTCAGACGAGCTGACGTCTGAATGGGGGCTGAGAGGAAACAAATATCAAAATGAGAAACAATCTTTCACACACAGAGGGAAGCAGCAGAAACATAAAGACTGACACGTTTCTGCAGGTTTAGATGAGGTCGCAGACTCAGATCCATCAAAACAGTTTCTTTATTTCTGTCTGCTGATCTCAAACACTTTCACAACAAAGTCACACAGCAGTTCAAAATGTAACTGAACAGAAAGTGAACTTCATCATCAACTTTTTGTTTGTAAGTTTGTAGCGTAGTTTAGTGGCGGCTACATTTAGCTTCGCCCCTCACAGCTCGGTGCTCTGATACGTGTCAGTAACGTTAGTGAATCCTGGTTGTGTCCTACCAGGTCTCATCTACCAACTCCAACCTCACCAAGCAGAGCAAACGTAACCTGGCTCTTCATTTTATTGATAGACTCTCAGGTTTGAACAGATCACTGCAGAATAACTGCTGCATGTGGACAGGAATCAACATTAGCACAAACACATTAGAGACTGTTTTAGGCTTTAGCTCCTGTTTTAGCCTTTAGCTCCTGTTTTAGCCTTTAGCTCCTGTTTNGCCTTAGCCCTTTTCTCCTGTTTTAGCCTTTGACTTGTTCTTTAGCATTTAGCTCATGCTTTATCCTTTAGCTCCCATTTTAGTCTTTAGCTCCTGTTTAAGCCTTTAGCTCCTGTTTTGGCCTTTAGCTCCTGTTTTAGCCTTTAGCTCCTGTTTTGGCCTTTAGCACATGTTTTAGTCTTTAGCTCCTGTTTTAGCCTTTAGCTCCTGTTTAAGCCTTTAGATCCTGTTTAAGCCTTTAGCTCCTGTTTTAGCCTTTAGCTCCTGTTTAAGCCTTTAGCTCCTGTTTTAGCCTTTAGCTCCTGTTTTAGCCTTTAGCTCCTGTTTTAGCCTTTAACTCATGTTTTTGCCTTTAGCTCATGTTTTAGCCTTTAGCTCCTGTTTTAGCCTTTAACTCATGTTTTAGCCTTTAGCTCCTGTTTTAGCCTTTAGCTCATGTTTTTGCCTTGTTTCTTGTCATTAAAGGGTAAATGCTGATTTTTTTTACTATGAGTGACACAAAACCAGTTCCTTTAACACCACATCAGCTTTCTTGACTTTTCCAAAGGTTGTTGAACCTTTTGTCTTTACTGTCATGTGATAAACAACTTAATGTCAAATTATTCTTCGGGGTTTTAAAGCAGCTTCTGCCTAAAGTTGAATAAAGACCTGGTATCATCTGAAAAGACTTAAGGGACAAATCATTTCTGTTACTTTATTTATTAAGAATCAAACAGTTTTCTTTCTTTTCTATTTTTCTCTGGAGCAACACCTGAATAATTCGGTTGTTAACTAGAGGAATAATCAAGTAGTCAGTTAATATGTTAAGATGAAAAGAAAGAGAAATGAAATACCAGCAGAGTCTCCTCCTCCTCCCTGTGAGCAGGTGAACAGGTGAACAGGTGTGAAGTGTCTCCTGATTGTTGATGCTTCTTCTTCAGTCAGTCTCAGAGTCCTGCAGCTTCTTTTCTCAACCTGCTGGACTGGAGGCAGCGCTGCACCCTGACCTCTCAGTTTTTACATCCAACATCTTTTCTACAGACGGGTCAATGACAAAAGGAGGGTCTAAAAACTTATTTTTAAAAAGTTCTTTGAAAATGGATAAAAACATATTTCTGAGTGAAGAATTATGTTTTCTAACAGATTTCAGTAGTACTGGTTGTAAAGTTTCAAAAATTCAAGTAATAAAAAATCATAAAAATTAAACTCGTGGGTTTTTACAGTCCACCACGTTGGTTTATATACTTTTATATAAATATACAAGGACAATAAATTTCTGTGTGAAATTATTGGCAAGTATCTCTCAAGTGTCTGTAGTGACTCATACATTTTCATTTTGTGTGTTTCATTTCTATTATTTGTGAATAAGATAAATAATTTTTGAAGCCAAAAACCCCGTTTCTCTAGCCGCCATTGTGCAGCCAGAGTCTGCGCAGTAGAGAATTTCCGGTGGAGCCAAGTAAAAAAGAGAAATAAAAATATTTATTTCTTCTTCTTCAGAAGGTTTAGTCTCCTTTTGGCTCTTTCCTGAAGTTTCTTATATCCCTGATAAAAACTACTCACGAACGGCAGCTGTCAACTATCGTAAAACGAAACTTATATCGCGGTTTTTAATGTTTAACGTTTTTAACAATAACTAATGAGAAACCAACTTCTCAGAAAAAAAACCACCCGCACACCATGCAGCCGGATGACATCATCATACTACCTTAGAGTAAGGATGAGAGAAACGTTTCTNGGCGGGGCTTATGACCTATACTGCAGCCAGACACCAGGGGGCGGGGCTTATGACCTATACTGCAGCCAGACACCAGGGGGCGGGGCATCTGCTGGAGGCTTCAGTTTGAGCCGAACGTCGTCACGTCCACTCATTATACAGACTATGGTCAGGACAGTTTGGTCTGAATCACTGAACTGTTTCTTCTTCCTCCTGTTTTCCTGAAGCTTCTCCACTCTAACGCAAACGTGGCCGCCTCTTTCCAAGCCGCACGTCTCTCCTGAGACACAAACACCACCCGTCTCCGTCTGTCAGCGCCGGCGCTCGACACAGAGAAAACAACTTTTCTAAATCCGACATAACGTCTTCTAATATTCAGCTTCAATCTCCGGCGTGTCAGGAGGCGACGCGGGGAAACAAATTACGGCGTGAAGGGTGTTTTCTTCCCTTCTGTTATTCCTCCTCCTCCCCGGAGCGACCTAATGTGCGTGTGAACTCAATTAATGCCGGGTGGAGAGTTCAGCTGTCAGACTGAGGCGCCGACAACGCGCCCGGCTTGTCCACGCGCATTTCAGGAGCACAAAGACGTGCAGACAAAAGCCGACAGATGAAGACGCACGGAGACATGAAAGCAGACTCACGTGTTCACACCTGTGGGCGCCATCAGGGACGGGAGCACAAAGACGCCGTAAACACACCGTAAACACACAGTAAACACACAGTAAACACGGCGTTTACAGGCGGCTTTAAGAGCACGAGGACGAGAAAGGAAGAACAGCTCAGAGTCTCTTTCATTTCATCTCTGCTGGGGTCAAAGGTCAACTCTACTTGCTCTACTGCACATTACTCCACGGGTCAAAGGTCAGTGAAGTTCGTCATCGCGTTATTAAATCAGTATTTTCCTGCAGAAAGTCGTGTCATGATCTCAAAATGAGCAGGAAAAGTAAATAAGAAAAGAGAAAACAGAAAAAAAAATTTCCTCCAGAGAAATGAAGTCAAAGAAAGTCAAAATGAGCAAACTGGGACTGAAAACTCTGACATTTAAGTTTTCCAGAAACAAAAGAGATGTTTTGTGACATTGAGCAACATTCCAGAGTTCTGGTTCTACTTCAAAACTTCAAAAGTTTTGCTGAAGTTACATGCTCAAACTCTGGATTGGCTCCAGAATTTCTAACGTCATTAGAGAATCACACTGACGTTCTAGAACTCTGGTAACATTTTAGAAAACTGAGTTCACTCTAGAAAAATGAGACTATTCTAGAATTCTGACTAAATACTAGAACTCTAACAACAGCCCAGAATTTTTGGAATATTTGGGATATTTTGGAACACCGGAATCTGTAGAGCTCTCACGCTGTTTTAGAAATCATGCGATATTCTAGAACTCTAGTCACACTTTATGATCCTGGAGGAATTCTACAATTCTGACGTCATTCAAGAACGATATTTGCACTTTAGAAGTTTGGTTTCAGTATTGATTTTTGATGAAATTGTAGAATTTGGTTATTTTTCTAGAAATCTGGGTACATTTAGAACTTGGACATTTGGTGGCATTATAAGATTCTAGGAATATTTTTGAATCCTGGTGATATTCTAGAACAGGGGTTCCCAAAGTGGGGGTCGGGACCCCCAGGGGGGTCGCAAGACGCTGAAGGGGGGGTCGTGAGATGATTTCAGTTTAGAGGGAATATCCACAGCTATCCCAGACCACAACTAAGGTACTTGCGCCGTTTGGCTCAACATACCTGTGTGAAAAGACTTTCTTGGCCCTGACATTTATTAAAAATAAATACATATCTTGTGTGAACATGGAGGATGATCTCAGAGTGTCCATCTCCAAAATTAAACCCAGAATGGAGTTTCTGTGCTCCACACAAAGTGTCCATCCATTTCATTAGTGAGATAAACACTGAAACATAAATCCCAAAAAGTTAACTTTCACTGCAACAATGTTCACGTTTACTCAGAGCTACAGTTTATGATTATTACTTGAACTGAATTACTCTTGTTCTAATGTGGAAATGAAAGTATTGAACCAAAATTGAGTTTGCACACGACTGCAACAATGTTCGTTCACAAATTACAGAGAAATAACTTTGACATATTCTGCTTTTATTTCATATTAAACTGTTACATGTAAAATCATAACATGGTTTTCAGGCTGTTGTTCTTTTTTGTGTTGTCATAATGTCCATGTTTGGATACCCTTATTAGTGCATGTGTCCTACGTGCACCTTTTCTTATGCTTCAGTCACCTCTGGGGACAGTGAGGGTCACAAGTCTCTGCCACCTTTGTTTTGGGGGTCATGGGCTGAAAAGTTTGGGAACCCCTGCTCTAGAAATTAATCAATATTCTATAACTCGGGTAATTATTAAGAATTCTGGAGTCAATGTTAAGTCATAATACTATTTTAGAAATCAAGGAACATCCTGGAATTCTGGTAATTTTTAAAGATCCTGGAAACATTCTCAATTTCTGGTGTCGTTGAAGAATAAAACTGACACTCTAGAGTTTTGGTTTCATTCTAGAAATCTGGGGAAACTTTGGTGACATTTGAAAATTTTAGGAATGTTTTAGAAGTCTGGAGTCAAAGTTCTAGAAATAAAGCTACATTATAGATTTCCAGGGTATGAGAGCACATATGGAGGTGGAAGCAGAAAAATCTGGATCTGTTTTTTCTGCAGATAACATCAGTTTCTCCAACTTTCTCATTTCTAAAACTTTTGATGGGTTGTGTAGTAAGGAAAGATTTTAAAGGGTCTGGAAAATAAACTGTCTCAAAGATTTCCAGCCGGAGAGAGTTTAACTTCTCTATTGTGTTTTATTCATCGGCTGCTCGCTCTTCACCTCGGATATCGTCACATTAGCTCAGAGACACATTAGCGGTGCAGAGGTGTCACGGGGAGAGACGGAGCGAGGACGAGAGAGAAAGTGTTTTCAGGACAGCGTCTGGATCTGAAACCAGACCAAGAGAAGAAAACTCAGACTAACAACAACAAATAAATGTGTTCTTTCTTCAGAATAATGCTCAAAAGCTTTTGACCTTTGCATGTTTTTCTTTTATGTTCTTTGAGTGTTGCTGCCTGATCCTTTCAAAATAAAAGCCCCAGCAGGGACAGTAAGATGCTAATAGATGAAAGAATATGAAACATAATGATTTGTCATTTTGTCAGACATCAACAGGATGAAAAATGTTTTTGAATCATATTTCTGCTCTTTTATTTCCTTAAAGAGGAGCTGATGTTTCTGTCCCTTTGATGTTTGGGCCTCAGATCTTTATTTTTCCTCTGAAGTGTCTGAAAGTGGCTCTAAATTGCCTCTTACACACTCATATATTTTGTGCTTTCAGTCAAGCTTTTGTTGTAATGTCACAATAAAGAAGAGAAGAATCTGATGCACTTTAGGTTGAATGCACTTAAGAATGCAACATTTGCTCACAGGTCGGTCAAACCAAACCTCAAAAAGACTAAATTAAAAAAAAAATGTCCCAGTTTTTACTCTTCCTCGTGAAAGTCTATTTCTGTAGATGCAGTCGAACATATTTTGTTTGGATTAAAGGCAAAAGTTGAGCCCAACTCTCAAACTGAATTGAGTAAAAAAACAGTAATTATTCCAATTAATATATGAACTATGATGATGAAACGTCTTCAGTTGATTAGTGACATCTGACCAAAGAAAATGTGTATTATACGTTTTCGATATTTTATGTTCATATATGCAAATTAGCCCTCTCTGCATACAAAAAAACAACATTTTTATTTTGCATGATGCCACTAATAAATTGGAGAAGTTTCATAGTCACAGCTGTTCATTGAAAATAATAAAAACTTTATTTATATAGCACTTTTCAGAACAACATTACAAAGGGCTTCAGGGAATAAAAATGAACATTGGAAAGAAGTAGAGAAATATGTAAAGGAGATGCAAACGACAAATAAAAGAGAAATATGAGGAGTGGAAGGAATACAGCAGCTGTATTAAAAATATATTAAAAGTTAAAAACCACCTCCTAATAGAAGAAAAAAATATCAGAAGAATAAAAACTGACAACAAGGCTAAAAAACAAGTAGAATATGGAAAGAAAGAGGATTTAAAATTTAAAATTTTTACTCACTTAACTTAAGAGTGTTGGGCTCAACTTTGGCCTTTAACCCTGTAAAGCCCGACCTATCAAAAAAAGTCAAAAAATTCCAATTTTTTTGGAACTGAAATAAAAAAAAATGCTTTATCATTTCATTCATGATATATTTCTTGCATCACATTTGACGCTCTGGGCAGTTTTGTGCACTTTTTAAAATCTATTCTATTAAAGTTTTTTAGTGAATATGCATTTATTTCATGCAAAAAACACTTATTTTAAAAGAAAAAGTAACTATTTTGATGTTATTCTTCATGCAACTTCTTGAAAATCAACCAATGATTTTCCTGAAAATTTGTGAGTGGATGATTTCATTAGAGCAGAGATTTTGAAAAAGGGTTTAAATAAAACTTCAGCCGACTGTAGTGATTTGAAAATCTTTTAGAAATAATTTTAACAGGTTTTTAAAGAAACTTCTTATCATGTTTATGAGGTAGAGGTCTTTGAATTCATGTATCAATTATGATATGTTTGGTTGTAAAGGGTTAAATTGATAAAAACAAATGTTCCACTCCATCTACAGTTAGAGACTTTTAGGTTATAATTCAGGAGAGTATTTGGACCAATAAAAACTCAGAGACATTTGTTTTCCATATATATCTTTTTGGTTATATTGACTGCTCTACACCAGAACTGTGTGCATTTCATTGCAGAAATAAAAGCCTCGATTTGATTGTTTTTCATGTTTTCCAGGGAGGGAAATGTAAATGAAAAGTATGATTGTGGAGTTTGGATAAAGTAAAGTCTTTGCTGATGGATGCTTTGTTCCTCTGCTGAGCTCTGAACATTTGTTTTACAGGTCATAAACAATCACAGCTCTCAGAAGAAGACTTTCCTTTAACTGGTTTATTTATTCAAATTAGGATGGGTGGATGAATATTCATCCGCTGGTGTTTGCTCATTAAGCCGTGCTGAATGTTTGTGTGAGTGTTTATGGATACTTCTCCTCTGCAGCTGAGCTCTTTTATGACGGAGGAGTGAAACTCTTGCTCTGTTTCCTAGCGACACATTTGAGTGCGGGACATAAATACGTGCCCTGTAAATCATATCTGCACACGGCGTTGTTTGAGATGCATGTTAATGTCAGCTGATATTAAAAGGCTCCTTTGTCTCTCTCTGTTTACACGCCAACGAGGCAGGAAGCCTGGGTGGGTATCATCAGTCTCAGGGCTCTCTCTCTCTCTCTCTCTCTCTCTCACCCACTCTTTTTCTGTCTCTGCAGCCTCACAGAGCAGGAGAGTTTCTGAATATCCGTCTGTAATTACAGACGTTACAGCCTCATTCTGTCCGCGCTCCTTTAGTTTAACGTTTCAAACAGATTATCTCTGTAAACGCTGGCTTTGTTGCTTTTGCTGTTGCACAATTTTAAGCTTTTTTTTAAAGATATAGACGCAGACTTAAAGACGATAACTTCTTCTTTAATCTTCAGTTGCCCTTTTATTCAACTGTGATGCTTTTAGATTTGGGATATTGTAACAGGATGAAAGTGAGACATCTGCACAATGACTGTTTTTGCAGAGTAAGAAATCACATCCACACAAACTTGTATCTGAAGATAATTCTGCCTGATGATGCAGAAATGTGTAATATTTCTTTTGTGTGTAGCTTTTGGACTCAGATTTATGTTTTTGACTTTCACTTCAGCTGCCAAAACTCAATCATCTAGAGTTTAAAGGAGCAGCCTCATTTTTTTTTAAGTTTCTAAAGGGGTGCCCCAAGGTTTGGTTCTGGGACCAGTTTTATTTTCCATTTATCTCAATAATTTATGTGTAATCTGTCAAATACTATGTATTATGGGTGTAACAATTCATCTAATATATCGATGTATTGATTTATATTCCCACGATCCAACTATATTGATCTGTACTTGGCAAGTTGGCCTTTAAAAGTTCCCCTGGCTACCAGAACGTCATTTTCCTAAATGATCAGTGTTTTTACCAGCTACATAAGAACCATAATAAAATCTCTCTAAATATCTTAATTTGTATAAAATTTGAAAAAATATTTTCACCTGTAGGCCGCCATTGTTGTTTATGCCGCAATAACGTCTGGGTAGTGACGTCATATGGTTGCACCGGGCTCGATCTCATGTCTTGTCTTTGGGAAGCTGTGCAGACTAACATCAGTCTCCTTGTTTCCTTTGGACTGAAAAGTGCACCCAAAAGCAGCCACATGTGGCATTATTATGTTTTTTTCACTCCTCAAACCTATTGACTTACGGCGACTAGTAGTGAGGAAACGGCCAAATCCAGATGCTCGGCACTAAGCAACCAATCTACGTCATCAACCCAGAATGCATTGCTGCAGTAAAACAATGGAAAACAATGAAAAACCAATTTGTTATGTCTTTGAACAACAAATTCTAGTTTGAGACAAAGATTTAAGCAGATTCATGCCTGTTAGTCCTTACAGCCGGGGTTCCCTTTAAGATGACATTAATCAATCTAATGCTGTTTTAAATGAAAAAGAATGAATTAATCGATACTAGGAAATAGACTCAGCCCACCTGTCATATCCACATGTCAGCGGACAACTAAACACAGCAAAGGTCAAGTAAAATACCACAGCAACACAACAAATCTCTCCAACCACCCTGTAAGGTGGAAATAATGTGTGATTGAAATTATATAATTTCTGTGCAAAAATGTGAATTCATTTCCCAGTAACTGTTGTTTACTTATTTTATAGTCCTGGAAAAGTCTCCAGGGCAGGACATGGAAAACTCACCTAGTGGAACTTTAAGTATCTTCCTTTTGGTTTATAAAAAATCTAGATGAATAAATCCAAGAGTGAATTCTGCTGCTGTTTGACTCCAAATGGTTACCTGTGTAAACCTGGAATGAAAGTACTGGGCATTTTTGATGTGCAGAAAACACACTGAGTCGGGGAAAACAATGTCACAACCACCATGAGCAAATAACTGCTGCAATAATAAACCAGACTTTTTGTGTTTCAAAGCTGTTTAAACAAATTTAAGTTCCATTATGGGGTATTTATTTTACAAATCACATGTGCTGTAAACAGTTTTATTTTGAATGTGGTACACAGAGATAAAGCGACTTCGCAGAATAATGTGTGGAGATTGTGATATCCTGTAGTTTGCAGGGGGGGTCACAATAATGAGTATGAAAGCACAATACCCCTCTTTAAACCTTGCTTTTCCTTCAGTAACTCAAAGTTACATCTGGTTTATGTGGTTTAATCAGTGAGGTTTGGTTGAGCTGTTTTTCTGCCGATGTAGGAGACAGAAATCTCTTCTGATGAGGGGGTTTGCAGGATTATAATTGGCAGTTAAATTGGTATCTTGACTCTGTAATGAGTGTTTTTGGTGACCTCTGATAGGTCAGGTTGTAATCCTCCCTGGATCAGACGTAGAACATGAATGGACGAATAAAAAAAACACAGATTAACACTTTCCTCACTCAGCCTGTCATTAGCCTGGTGGTGGTTGTGTTTCCAGCCTTTATCATTATTATAATTACAGAAAAAGCTCTTTCCTCATTAGCTCGTACAGTTCCAGCAGCCCCGGCTGTTTAAAGACATTAAATGAGCATTAAAATACGTCTAAAAGCTTCAGCTGCAGCGCTGCCAAACACCAGGCCAGCTTCATCAGACTGCAGCCCCCTCGCTCTCTCTCTCTCTCTCTCTCTCTCTCTGTTTCTCTGTTTATGATGCAGAGCTGTGAACAGGCAGACTCAGCTCTCCACGCCAGCCTTCAGTCACTACACAGCCAATTAGTTCACAGCTTGATGCACGTCCCTCCTGCTGTTCGGAGCCTCTTTTCATTAGGCTCTTCATGGCGTCAACAAACAAAAGTTTAGAGAATCAAAGCCCGATAAGAGTCGGCTAATACCTCTGATTACTGCTTTAGTGTTATCAACACCAGCGGCTGATGAGATTCAGGTGCCAGAAGGAAACATCATCTCACAATGGTTGGTTTGATTCCTCGTACACGGAGCTTAGGGCACAATGAGACGCATTTTTAGGGATTACTCAAATCCTTTTCCTGCAAAATCTGAAGCTGGAGTCAACCAGAGGGTCTCAGGTACCTTCCTCAGAAAACTGTTAAACATTATGATCATGGTACCCTGGGAAATGACTCTCAATGTTGTTCAGAATATCCACAAACAAAGTCTGGAATAGACTCAAGTACAACCCAGAGGCTTCAAGGTCCTTAAAGAGTCCAGAACAGGGTACTTCAAGCTTTCCTAATCAAATCCAGATCAGAGTACCTTAAAGTCTGTTTCAAGGTCTTTAAAGAGTCCAGATCAGGGTACCTTAGAAGCCGTTTCATGGGTGCATGAATTGATTCTGAATTGATTGAGCATTGATTCTCATCAGGAAGTGAGAAAATCACATCTGGCTCTGCAGAGTTTGGTCTGTGCCATCACTCATTATGCACCGACTGATTGTCTGAACTGAAATCTTCTCCAAATATCCTGTCCAATTTCTGCATTTCTATCCAAATCTGTCAGCTAAACACTCAGTGTGAGATAATCAAGTAAAAGTTCACGTTGAGCAGAAACATTTCCTCGCAGCAGACGCAGAGTTGAAGCGAACATTGTTTCCCTGACCCAGTTAAAAAGTTTCAGCCTTCAGAGAAAGAGAGGAAGATATTTCTGCATTTTCCAACAAAGACTCCAGACCTTGAAGCTTCCTCTTGTAGAAACTTGTCAAAACCCTGATAAGTGAGGGTCAAGAGAGGGATGGTGGAGGAAAACTCCACTAACTTTTTATCCTTTCAGCTGCTTCTCATCACGGAGGAAGAGAAGGACATTTGAATTTGAATCCCTGCCCGTCTGCTTCAGATAAAATCTGATTTTAAAGATGTCTAGAAGTTTGACTTTAAAGATGTTCTGAAATGAATATTTTGGCGGCGTACGGAGGTTGGCCGTCGCTCACTGAAGATTGTCTAATGAGGCGAGCGGTTGAAACCCATTTTTCCGGCCTCCAGCAGCTCAGATCAAACGGGCACGCTGGCTTCGCCGGCCTCGCCTTCATAAAGCCCAAAGAGAGCGAGGAGCAAAGCTTAATCTGAGGTGGCAACGGTTCAGTGAGCTGATAACACAAAGAGAAACAAGAGAGGAGGCCTGACCCCGAGTGAACCGCGCAGAGAGAGGCCGGGCGAGAGAGATCAAATTAAAATACACTGAAGGGAAGTTAATCTGAGGGTGGACGCCGCCGCCGCTGCTACTGCTGCTGCTCGTAACGTCTCAGTGATGATGGCAGCGCTGACTTTAAAATGCATGAAGCTGAGTGTATTTTTCACTCCCTAAGAACACAAGCAGACAGGTCCAAGTGTGGTTTCAGGAATAAAAAGCTTCATTAAAGTCGGACAGAGCTCCAGAGCCTCCTCCTCCTTCAGCTTTTAGAGACAAAAGAAACGCTGTATAAAGTCTCCAGAAACCAATTTCACACGTGTTATTACTCATGTGCCGTCAGACGGATAACAGGACGGCGGTGGTGGTGGCGGAAAAATGTGGGGACTGGTTTAATCATGAAGCAGCGGGAGATAAAGCGCAGAGGAGTGCTGTCGTGTGACATTTTGGGAAGATTAAATCCGGCGTCAGTCTTCCGTGCTCCAGTTTCTGTACGGATCATCAGAGATAGGATCAGGCAGCGTCATGGAATAAAGAAGCAGGAGGCGTGGACGTCCTCGCACACTCCTCTCTGCTTTTNATGTTTCAAAGATTCCTAACTGTCCAGGTTTCATGTCGGTTTGTGGCGTAAACAACAAACGATGAACTGAATTTACCTTTTTGTGCATTTTCAGCTTCAGCCTGAGTTTCTCACGTCCTCACAGTTTGGAGATTTCATGAACCTTCAGGTGTTTCCTCCTGCTGCAGATGTGTGTTTGCTTGAGTCCAGAATGTTCCATACCCCTGATTCTCTTTATGATCTGATACTGAATAAAACTCAGGCTGATATCAGTGATACTGATACTGATACTGATACTACTCTTCACCATTTTTCCACAAAGATCACAGAACTCGTCTTTTCTGTCTGTGGAGTTTATTTTAAATGACTGAGCAGCATGAAACTGTGACTATGCATTCACTCATTCCATGTTTACGCATTTCGTGCCACACATTCCACACTTACAAATTCCGCACATACATATTCCGACTTGCGAATTCTGCATTCATTACACACTGATGTGTTCCACGCATATGCATTCTGCACTTCCGCATTTTGCAGTAGCACGTTCCACATTTCAGCATTCTGCACTTAAGCATTCCACATTGCATTTCCCACAAACGTATTCCCTCTTCAGCATTCCACTCTTACCCATTCTGCATTTATGCATTCATTTGGCACTTAAACTCTCCACACTTATGCACCTACGTGTTCCACACATACGCATTCTGCACTCATGTATTCCACAAATCGCACTCTGCACTTACACATTTTGCACTGATACAAGCTCCACATTTAAACATTCTGCACTTACACATTCCACACTCAAGCATTTTGCACTTTCCCGTTCCGCATGTACAGATTCCACACTTAACTATTCTGCTTTTACGCATTCATTTGGCATTAACGCATTCCACATTTACGCTCTCCACACGAGTGCATTCCAGGCATATGTGTTCTGCACTTACGCATTTTGCATAAACATGTTCCACACATAAACATTCTGCACTTATACGCTCTCTACACGAATGCATTTCGCACTTACGCATTCCATGCTTAAGCATTCAAAAATCGCATTCAGCACTTACGCATGCGCACTTACGCATTTTGCACTTTCCTGTTCTGCATGTACAGATTTCACACTTAACTATTTTGTATTTACGCATTCATTTGGCATTAACGCATTCCGCAACTCTGGAACTTTCCACACTTATGCACTTACATGTTTCACACATACGCATTCTGCACTTGCACATTCCACACTGAAGCATTCCATAAACGCATTCCACACATACACATACACACATATGCATTCCACACCTATGCATTTTGCACTTTCCCGTTCCGCATGTACGGATTCCGCACTTTACTATTCTGTATTTACGCATTTGTTTTGCATTACTACATTCCACATTTACGCTTTCCACACTTTTTAACACATTTCACACTCACCCAATTTTTACTTATGCATTCCACAAAATCACATTCTGCACTTGCATCTTTCACACATATGCATTCTGCACTTACACATTTCGCAATAATGCGCTCCACACTTAAGCATACAACATTTCTACAAAATCACATTCTGCACTTACGCCTTCCACACATACACCTTTATGCATTCCACAGTTGTGCATTATGCGCTTACCTGTTCTGCACGTACGGATTCTGCATTGAACTACTCTGCATTTACGCTTTCATTTGGCATTAACGTATTCCACATTTACGCACTCTGCACTTACACATTCCACATTTAGTGATTCTGCACTTACCCATTCAACACATCCATTCTGATCTTATACTTTTCGCACATGTGTATCCCGCACTTCCGCATTCTGCACTCAGGGGTTCGTAAATTACCAAAAGTGTGAAAGAGTTGAACTCATATCTCACCGAGCAGAGAGTCGTTTACTTTTGAAGTGAGGATTTTAAGTTAGAAATTGCTTTATTTGATGGTTAACACCCTCAAGTCCCTTTTCCAATTGCACTCTGCAGAACTTCTGTCCTTTAAACGCTCAGCCCTGTTTACTAACTCCATATTCTACTCTATATTATTTGATAAGATCAGGACTATTTCATAGAGAAAACAGCTGAAATGAAACAAAGGTTTTCTGAAACACCAGGGAGAGAAAAACAGGAATCAAATTATGTAAAAAGAAATCCTACAGGGGCTGAGGAGGGTCAGAATAAAGACTAAAGAAGCACAAACCCCCTCTTTAATGTCATGTTTGGGGAACAGACTGTATCTCGGGGCTGAAAACCACAAAAATGGATAAAATTTAAAGGTTGGATGAACGATCGTACAAAGTCAAAGTCTTTGAAATGTCACCAAAAAACCGAAAAGATGAACTTATTCTGCGTCTTTTCATCGGACAAACGTGACCTCAGAGGAAAGTTTTTGAGTCATTAAAGTGATCTGAGTGAACATCAGCAGTCAGATAATTTCTGTTTTAACTCCCCGTCTGTCCTCATCGCTCAGCCAGAGATTTCTGCGACATGTTTGTGCTGCAGATAAAAAAGGATTAAGTCCAGTGATGACGGCCTGAGGGAAAGCACTTCCTGTTTCTGTCAGGATGAAATGATGTTTTTAAAAAAAAAATCAGACTCGCTCAAAATTCAGCTCAAACTTTCCTCTCACATCGCCTCAAACTAAACACTGAACTTTACAACTTCAGCGTAAACTTTCAGCTTAATGTCATCACTGTTTAAGACAAACAGAGGCTGTTTTCCAAACCTCCTCCTACTTCTGCTGAAATTCAGTTTGTAGTAGCAGTATGCGAAAACTTGTAGATCTGTAGTAAACTACAAGTTCCCGGATGTTTCTACTGATCCGGGAAAATTTCTCAGTCTGTAACGGACCAGTCTACCTGGCGTACTGTTTCCCACAATTTTTACACCAGCTGGAAAAATAAAAAGTCAGTTTGTTTCAGATTTATTTTCAATACACAATAACTTTTGGTGCAAGATTAAAAATCAAATATGGCGATTTTGCTGTAATAAACTTTTATACCTTTACAAATGTGATCAAATCAGGACTCTAATCTCTCCCTGAATTTGTTGTTTTTCTAAATGAATCAAAAATGTTCCTTGAACCACTAAAAATAATGAAAATACCAAAAAAATTCTCAAAAAAATTTACAACTTCCTTCACATGCTTAATTTCATTTATTTATTTTCCTTTGTATCTCATTGACATCTAATTTAGCTTATCTACTTTTATTGCTCCTGTAACTTCTCCACTGATTGATGTGGTGAATTAATGACTGAAATGTTCTCATGGATTTATTTATGATAAAGTTAAACATTAGAAAAAAATCCATCAGCTCCACTTCCAGAAACAGAAATCCAGAGTAGTATACGACTAAACAGGTCCAACAAAACAGTCAGACTACAGACTACATACTACAGTAGTAGGTAGTATGTAGTAGGCAGTTTGGAAAACAGCCAGAATTTAAATAAGACAGGAAGTTAACAAACGTCCTGCTGAAGCCGCCGCTCGTCCGTCGTGGCGTCTCTGAGACTAACAGGATCCTCCTTTTGTTCCTGAAGGAAAATTCAGCAAACACAGCAGTCGACTTGAACAACGCCTTTTATTTTGGCATCTTTGAAAACTACTCCATGAACGGCAGTTTCAGACTGAAAATGAGGAAAAATGAGACGATTCAGGATGGATGTTAACCCCTCGAGTTCAGGAGAGAAGGAGGAGAAAAGAGCGCGCGTGGGGACGCACGACAGGAAGTGACATCAGAGAGAAGTTAGAAACTGATAAACAAAAGTTTTCAGCTTCACAGGGAAAATAAAAAAAAATCCTTTAGGTACGGTGGCCTGGAGAGGAACTGCAAACGTTTCACAATGACAAAAGCATTCTCACCAAACACTAAAAGTATTTCACTCATTAAAGGATTTCAGATGGAAACTGACGAAATGCAAAAAAATAAACAACAGAAACAAAACAAAAAATTAAGAAGCACAAAAAAATCAAATTAGAGAAAATAGTTTCAGTATTTTATGTGACACAAAATTTTTATTCCTTAGATATTTATTGCACATTGTGTGAAAAGTAAATATTTTATGAAATAATTAAGGACAGATTTTGCTAACTAATTTTTTCAAGTCTTTTTACTTTTTTTTTCCACATTTCACAAATATTTTTTGCATCTTTATAGTCTTTGGAGAATTGTTTTTGCATATTTTTTGTACATTTTTACCTTGAGGGTTTTTTTTTTTGCATTTCATTGATTAGAAAATTAACTTCAAGATGATTTATTAAAAAACACCAAACATTTCGGAGAATTCTCATTTTAGCATTGAATAACAATTTTGTCAAAACCCTTTTTTTTTTTGCTTCTTCAAAGATTTTTGTGTTTCACAAATTATGAATGATTTTTTTTATACTTCATGAGTTTCATGAAAATGTTCTCTATTAGGAAAAGATTTTGAAGTTTGGGAGTTAGTTTCTTCTTCAATTTTTATTTTTGTGCATTTCCTGAAATTTTGATTTTGGGGATATTTTTTGTTGGTTCAGATTAATTTTTTTATTATTTTTTAAACTTTTTCCATGTTGTTGAATGTTTTAATGTTTGTGCAGTTCCACCTCTGGGCCACCGTACCTTTAAGATCACAAGTATGAAATAAATATGAATTTATATTTGAAATTAATCAGGATTTATTTTTCATGAAATGTTTAAAATAAAATTCACTTCTAGACAATATTTTGAGTTACAAAATACATTTTGGAGAATTCTCCGTGACAATTTTGTACGTCAAAAAATGATCTGTATGTTTCATAAAATACATATGATTTTTAATTATTTCTGAGCTTCACAAACATTTTCTTTTTTATGAAAAGATTTTGAAGTTTTGAATTTTTTCCCCTCAATTAATTAAAATCAATTATTGTTATTTTTGTGTGTTTCCTGAAATTTTGATTTTGGGAACATTGTTTTTTTTCATACTTTTTTATTGCTTTTGCTGAATCATTTTAAGCTTCATTACCCATTTGGATGAATTAAAACTGTGATAAATATTTTTGTTTTTTTAGTTTTTGCATGTTGTTAAATGTATTTATGTTTGTGCAGTTCCACCTCTGGGCCACCGTACCTTCAGATCACAGGTATTAAAGCTCCTGTTTTCCCCTCCTGATCAAAGGAAGTGGTTTTCTCTTCTTTTTTATATTTTTTTGCAGCTGTTGTTTCCTCCCTGTGCTCCTTGCGTCTCCTCCTCCTCCTCCTCCTCCCTGTTTTTCCCTCTTGCAGTTTTGGTTTGTGTGTGTTTGCGTCTCTGAGAATCATTCAACCCGTTCTGTGGAGCAGAAGAACAAAACAAAAAGCTCACCCATAGTTGCACAATTTTTACACACAGCACACTTGGAGGGAATGCAAAGACCTTTGGGCCGACAGCGACGAGAAGAAGAGGAGGAGGAAGAGGAGGAGGAGAAAAGGAAAAAGCAGGTTTGTGTTTGTGAAACATCTGAGCTCGAGGCTGAAAAACAAACCAGCTTCTTCTCCACGAGCAAACGCTGAATACACTGCTGTACATGCGAACTCAATATCATCCTCAAACATGATTTTTTTTTGCCCTTTTCATAAAAAACACACACATGTACATCATAAAAAAGATTCGCCAGAGTTCGTATCGTATTCGCCGCCGCCGTGGTTCTGTAGCTGTACATTATTTACACATACAACTGTAGAAAAATCAGTATTTCTCTTGTGTACATGTATCGAAAAATCAAATACATCAGATAGGTGAAATATCTCAGAAAGTTCTTTAATTACAGCGACAGAGAAGCTGAGAGACAGACGGAGAGAGAGCGGGAACACCTGACTCTGAAAAAAACATCTGATGATTCAAAAACAACACAAAATGTGGCACTCGAGGAAAAAAGGGAGATCGTGAACGTTCAGACTCCTGACAAAGACAATCAAACTTTGTCCAAATGAAAATAAAAACTAAAAACATTCTGCAAAAATATTTCTATGCAGAAACATCCATGCATGAAAATGAGACTTTTATAATTGCATAAGAAGAGGAAAAACTAGCATCATTTTTACTTCTTGAGACACCAGATATGCAAGTTTTATGGAAAATATCTGTGTGTAAGTTACTTAAGTTGTTGCACACGGTAGAGGATTAGGGCCCCTGGGAAAAATAAAAAAGGTCCGGCACTTCTTTTTAAGTTTAGTATGAGAAGAAAGTCAGATTTTTGAGAACATGTCAGAATCAATGACTGTATATAGAATAAACAGCGTGGCTCCTCCTGTCACCGTTCTACGTTTTTGAAGCCAAAAAACCCCGTTTCTCTAGCCGCCATTGTGCAGCCAGAGTCTGCGCAGTAGAGAATTTCTGGTGGAGCCAAGTAAAAAAGAGAAATAAAAATATTTATTTCTTCTTCTTCAGAAGGTTTAGTCTCCTTTTGGCTCTTTCCTGAAGTTTCTTATATCCCCGATAAAAACTACTCATGAACGGCAGCTGTCAACTATCGTAAAACGAAACTTATATCGCGGTTTTTAACGTCCAATAACTAATGAGAAACTAACTTCTCAGAAAAAAAACACCTGAACACCATGCAGCCAAATGACATCATCATACTACCTTAGCGTAAAGATGAGAGAAACGTTTCTACCAGGTATCTTAATTTTTTAAAGTTTTCCCGGCTCATATCTGGAATACATGGGGAGGCGGGGCTTATGACCTATACTGCAGCCAGACACCAGGG
Source organism: Thalassoma bifasciatum (assembly GCA_008086565.1). NCBI lineage: Eukaryota > Metazoa > Chordata > Actinopteri > Labriformes > Labridae > Thalassoma > Thalassoma bifasciatum. The sequence continues at coordinate 13,870 of RPOG01002990.1, read as the reverse complement.
GGCGGGGCTTATGACCTATACTGCAGCCAGTGTGGTCCCCCGCCCCGAATACTGGATATGACGTCGGAGACACCAGGGGGTGGAGCATCTGCTGGAGGCTTCAGTTTGAGCCGAACGTCGTTACGTCCACTCATTATACAGTTTATGGTCAGAATACTGGGATGGAAATCAGAATTCTGCAAAAAAGTAAGAAATTTAAGAAAAAGACTTTAATCTTGGACTTTTGAGGAAAGCCAGATTTTCAAGAAAAAAGTCAGAACTTTGACTTTAATCTCAGTGTTACGAGAAAATGATGGGATCCCTAGAAAATTGTCAGAAATTGGAGATGAAGTTGGGATTTCCGAGAAAAAGGTCAAAATCAGAATTCTGCAAATAAAGTAAGAAATTTCAGAAAAAATCTGAATTTTGACTTTATTCTTGGACTTCTGAGGAAAGCCACACTTTCAAGAAAAAGGTCAGAAATTTGACTTGTCACTCAGAATTATGAGAAAATGTCAGAATTCTCAGAAAAAAGTCAGAATTCTTAGAAAAAGTCATAAATTTGACATAACGTCCAAATTCTGAGATTGACGTCAGAATTTTGACTTTTATCATGTAATTATGAGAAATAGTCAGAATTCTAATCAAAAGTCAGACTTTCAAGAAAAAAGTCAGAACTTAGAGAAAAGAGTGAGATTTCTGAGGAAAAAAAAATCAGAATTTGACTTTAATCTCAGTATTATGAGAAAATGTCGGGATCCCTAGAAAATAGTCAGAAATTCGATGTGAAGTTGGGATTTCCGAGAAAAAGGTCAAAGATTTGAGGAAAAAGTCAAAATTCTGAGATTGAAGTCACAATTTTGATCTTAAATTATGAGAAAATGTCGGAATTCCCAGAAAAATGTCAGAAATTCAAGAAAAAGTCAAATTTTTTGCGAAAGAAAATCAGAGTTTTGTTTTTTTTTTCTTCAGAAGAAATAAAAAATAGTGGACTTCTTTTTTCAGTGGCCCATATAATTTTCTGTTTTTCTGTGATAATTTGTGGTGAAAAAAGAAAAAAAAAAAAAAACCAGTTTTTGACCTGGCAAAGTTTTTGTTCAGTGCGATCCCTCAGAACATAAACACATTAAATATTTCACTCAGAATATTTTAGAACAAACTCAAAGTGACATGCAGACCATCTCAGTGGTTATAAAGAAAAAGCTTTTTCTCAGAGCCATGTGTTCCCAGCAGGGGGCGCTGCAGTCAGGTCTTTGCATTCCCCTTATTCAGAGGGAGGCGTTTGAGTGTGGGATGATGGGAGTGAAGAGAAATCAGACGTTTGATTGGTTGATGCTAAAGAAAGTCTGTGATGTGCTTCTTCTTGCCACGAGTGCATGGACGTAAGGCACAGGCACAGTTCCCCTCACTCGCTCACCGTTCTGCTTTTTAATTCGTCCTTTTCAGAGAGCGTCTCAGAGCAGGAGGAGGCGGAGCCAGCGCCCGGGGTCAGGACATCGAGAAGGAACGGGAAAAATAAATGTTCAACGACAGGAGGAAAAACAGCGTCCAAATGAAAAAAGGGTAGAAAATAACACTATGTTTATTTTTAACTCTTAAACTTCCTCCTCGACCAAATGATTTAGCAGATTTTCAGTTTCTTTATTTCTAAAAGAGGAGTCTTTAACTAAACTCAAACCGATTTAACCAACTCTACCATTTAGTAAAAGTATGCGATGGGTCTTGGGCCTCAAATACATTTATTTATTTATTAATTTTGTTGCACAACCACAGTCGAGTTGTTGAGGTACAGAAGAAGATTAGGGCCACTGAAAAAAATAAAATAAAATAAAAGTATGGTCCAATACATATTTTTTTTCTCAGTTTATTCTAAGAAAAAAGAAAGAATTCTTAAAGTCAGAATTATGACTCTTTTTCTCAGAATAGTGACTTTGTTTTCTTCTTTAGTTTTCCAGCTCTGTGGCTTCAAACATCAAACTTTTTTTTTTCTGTCAAGTTTATGACTTTCCACTCATAAGTTAATGACTTTAGTCTCATAAGTTTATAACTTTAACCTTGGAAGTTTATCACTTTTTTTTTTTTAAGTTTATCACTTTATTTCTCGTAAGTCTATGACTTTATTCTTGTTAGTTTTTGATTTTAATGACTTAGGTTTACACATTCTTATTTGTAAGTTTGAGACTTTTTTCTCTAAAGTTTATGACTTTATTTCAATTAGTTTCCAAATTTATTTTCCTAAGTCTATGACTTTATTCTTTAAAGTTAACAATTTAATTCTCATAAGTTTACAACTTTATTCTCAAATGTTTACTACTTTTTCTCTAAAGTTTATGACTTCATACTTATAAGTCATAGACTTTTTTTTCTCATAAGTTTGTGACTTTTTACTCCAAAATTAACAACTTCGTTAACTTAAGTTTATGACTTTATTTCCATAAGTTTCCAACTTTATTTTCCGAAGTTTATGACTTTATTCTTGTAAGTTTACAACTTTTTTCTGTCAAGTTTATGACTTTCCACTCATAAGTTTATAACTTTAACCTTGGAAGTTAACCACTTTATTTGTTTTTAAGTTTATCACTTTATTTTCATAAGTCTATGACTTTATTCTTGTTAGTTTTTGATTTTAATGACTTAGGTTTACACATTCATATTCGTAAGTTAAAGACTTTTATCTCTAAAGCTTATGACTTTATTTCAATTAGTTTCCAAATTTATTTTCCTAAGTTAACGACTTTATTCTTTAAAGTTAACAATTTAATTCTCATAAGTTTACAACTTGATTCTCGTATGTTTACGACTTTTTCTGTAAAGTTTATGACTTCACTCTTTTTTGACTTTTTTTCTCATAAGTTTGTGACTTTTTACTCCAAAATTAACGACGTCATTCACTTAAGTTTATGACTTAATTTCCATAAGTTTCCAACTTTATTTTCCGAAGTGTACGACTTTATTCTTGTAAGTTTACAAATTTTTTCTGTCAAGTTTATGACTTTCCACTCAGAAGTTAATGACTTTAGTCTCATCAGTTTATAACCTTGGAAGTTAAGCTAAGTTTCCAAATTTATTTTCCTAAGTTAACAACTTCATTCTCATAAGTTTACAACTTTATTCTCATGTTTACGACTTTTTCTCTAAAGTTTATGACTTCATACTTATAAGTCAAAGACTTTATTTTCTCATAAATTTGTGACTTTTTACTCCAAAATTAACGACTTCATTCTCTTAAGTTTATGACTTTATTTCCATAAGTTTCCAACTTTTTTTCCCGAAGTTTACGACTTTATTCTTGTAAGTTTACATCTTTTTTTTCTGTCAAGTTTCCAACTTTACTTTCATGAGTTTACGACTTTATTCCCCTCTGTTTGTGGCTTTATTCTTGTTTGGTAAATGACTTTACACTTGTAAATTATGGGATTAATGCAGTAAATTTTCTTTTTAGTGTGGCTCTAATCCAAATATTTGACAATAACAGAAAAGTCTCTACGTTGGCATCATTTAGCCTCCGTATTTACGGGATCAGCGTTGGGCCGTGAAAATGTTTGAGACTAAATTTGAACCCTGAGTTGGAAACAATTGGGAAGCACTGGTCTAAACTTCCTCTGTGTGAGTTGCTTTTAGGAGTAAAGGAGGAAAAGAAGAGGAAATGTGCAGAGAGGATGAGTGTGTGCTCGCCCTCCTGCTCCTGACTCTGAGACGCTCTCTCTCTTTTTTCAGGGAGAAGGGAACAGATCAGTGTCTCTTCTGAAAAACCTCCGGAAAGTTTCTCCTCTCAGCGTCAACCAGGAGGCTCCTACCGGCGAAAAGTGTGTGTTCACCATGTTTACTGACTCTGTGTGTGTGTGTGTAGTGTATCTCAACACCAATGTTTCACCAGCTCTGTCCTTTTATTGATATTTCTTCATCATCCACTCAGTTTAGTATAATTTAAAAAAGGATGGAGATGATTTTTCCGCTCGTTTGTCTCTTGTATTAAAAAGTCTTTAAAACCTTTGTTCACGTGACTCAGCTTTAAATCCTAACTGCGTAAAGAGCTCAGAGGTGTGTGTGTGTGTGTGTGTGTGTGTGTGTTTGTGTGTGTGTGTGACACTCAGCGGGGGGGTTAAAGTGTCCCATGATGCTCTTAACCTTATTTCAGAGGGGATTTCTGCTCTGAAAAGTACAAAATTAAGGGAGAAAATATTTCCTAGCATTGAAATATTGGCACAAAATATCAGCTGTGAGCAGCTTCAATCCAAAAATCTCAGGTTGTTGAAAGTTTTCCCGAATCAGTCAGAGGGTTTGTGGTTGTGGAAACACTGATGTGTCTGTTTGAAGAACAGTTCCTGTGATTGTTAACTCTCCGTCTCTGTCTGTCTGGACTGTGAGTTTGATTGGATGGACTCAGGTCCTAGAGGCAAACGTTGTTGCTGATCTGGCAGGTGGACCCGGTGCCGGCCTGGGACAGGAAAAGCCGCCCGTTGGGGCAGACGCAGACCTCGTAGACCTCGTGTCTGGTCCCGGAGGGCGAGGAGCTGGTGGAGGCCTTCCCCTCGGGCAGACGCATCAGACGGATCCTCCGAGCGTCCAGAGAGATCTGAGGAAACGGGTGAGCCAAACATCAGTCAGGAAACAAAAGTAACAACAAAAAAGAAAGAACTTTACAATAAATAAAATACATTTCCAGGACTTTATGGCTCCAAAATCTAACGCTACAACTTCCACCGTTACCACAGTGATGATGTTATTCACATGTGAAAGCAAACGTTCAACATCCAATCGGCAAATTTCCAACCAATTGGAGCTTGATCAGTAAAAGGTCAGAGTTTAATATAAAGTGACATCTTTTGTTGTTGGTTTTCAGAGTCAAAGTTTATGAAAAAAAGGACTTTTTATAGCATCAACACTTAATCAGCGTCTTAAAAGGCTGAAAATATGACTTGGAACATTAATAACATGATGGGAAAGGCTTTTATGGAAAGGAAATGTAGTTTTTGGTCTGGTGTATGGGAGCAATCAAAAAACCTAAATGCAGCCTAAAAAGAGGGAAGAGGAGCAGTGGGAACAATTGTTGAAAAATACACATTAAACTGCCTTCTTGGGAGCCAAAACAAAATGCTGAAGTGCCCTGCTGACTGGCAAACCACATTAATCTTCCCCTTTGGCTGGTTAAAACATGACAAACTGACCTCCTGGGACCCAAAACACATGCTAAAGTGTCCTCTTTGGAGCCAAAATGTGCTTGAGTGTTTTCTTGGGAGCCAAAATACCTCTAAAGAGAACCTCTTTGGAGCCAAAAATAGTTGTACTTGGCTCTCATACCAGCCAAAATATGATGAAAGTGCCCTCTAAAAAGCAAAATTACCTTAAAATGTCTTCTTACTAGCAAAAACATGTGCTGAAGTGTCCCCTTTGAAGCCAAATTACCACTAAAGTTTCTTTTGGGGACCAAAGTATCTCTAAAGTGTACCGTTGTAGGCCAAAATATAAGTAGAATCTTCCATTGAGGTCCAAAATATTACTTCAGTCTTCCTTAGTGGCCTAACCATCTCTAAAGTCTCCCTCTGGTAGCCAAAATATCACTAATATGCATCTTTGGGGAGCCAAAACATCATTTTAGTGACCTCTTGGAAGCCAAAATATCACTTTAGTGCCTTCCTTGGATGCCAAATTACCACCTAAGTCTGTTTTTTGGGACCAAAGTGTCTCTTAAATGTCCTGTTGTTGGCCAAAAAAATCAATAAAATCTTCCCTTGAGGCCCAAAATATTCCTAGAGTCTCCCCTTTGGAGCCAAAATATCACTAATATGTATCTCTTGGGAGCCAAAATATCACTTAAGGCTTCCCCGGATGCCAATTTATCATTAAAATGTATCCTTGGGGGCCAAAATATCACTATAGTCTCCTCTTGGGAGCAAAAATATCACTAATATGCATCTTTAGGGAGCCAAAATATCACTATAGTCTCCTCTTGGGAGCCAAAATATCACTTAAGGCTTCCCCCGGATGCCAATTTATCACTAATATGCATCTTTAGGGAGCCAAAATATCATTATAGTCTCCTCTTGGGAGCCAAAATATCACTAAATGCCCTCTATGGAGACAAAAATAGTCGTGCGTGGCCCTTTTATGAACTAAAATATGTGAAAGTGTCTTGGGAGCCAAAATATTTTGAATGTTAACTCTCAGCAGTTAGAACCATGAGCTTAAATGCCCCTTGTTTACCTTTTTGTAAATGTCCGTGCACATCACTGAGGAGGAGAATCATCTCACGTTTCTCTATATAAGAACAAATGTGAACTCATAACTCTGAACCTTTCATCACAATAAAAACCTCATAAATTAAACGAAAGGATGTGGAGCAAAAGAAACCGACCCTCAGTGACTTTAAAGTGTGTCAGATCTGTTGAAGAATTGTAAGTTGGCGTTTCCCCTCCGCCCCCTGTGCCTGGACTCTGAGGCCAGTGAATATAGAGTTTCTTGTTGCTGATTGAGAATTAAGAGTCTGGACTGTTCCCAGCTGGACGCCGCTCCACCGTGCGTGCGTTGGTCCACGGTTCAGGTTGTGAAACATTTGGCTGAAAACCAGCTCCAGCTCAAATAATCTTCAATCACTCTCAAAGGGCTCACGTCGCTCTTCACTAAAAGCCTCTAACTGCCCATGACCATGTCACCGCCGCCGCTGCTCTCTGTCCACCAAAAAGACTCATTCCTGTTTTTTCTTCTCCGGCTCCAAACTCATCTTCCTCCCTTTCATCTGCGGCTCGGCTCACTCTCTCCGAATCCCACGTCTCGTCTCTTCGCTCTAATTGCTCTCAGAGCAAATCTCTCCACCTGCTCTCTTTAGCCGGGCTTTTATTTTTCTCCTCCGCTCGTCTACCTTTAGGATTCATCCCGCACAAATAGCATCTGCGCCTCTTAACACCTCGGCACTCCAGCGCGCTGCGGGCTGCACAGAATGGTAAGTGATCTGGATATTGAGAGTCACTCTTCAGAAGCATCTCTCCACGTTTTCAGATGCAGCTCCTGTTTATTAGACTCCTTTCTCCTCGTACTCGCGGCCCGTTTCGGCTCTTACACATTCAGCGCACAGCGACAATAGATGAGTGGCTGTTAAAGGTCATGTGTTCAATTTGGAGCTCGCACCGTGAATGTTAAAAACGCGCGATAGACTGATATCCAGCATAAAAGTCAGAGCGAGCGTCTGCCTGGCATCATCTCTGAGGAGAAATCTGTTTTAGACTGAGGAGGAGAAGAAGCCTGGAGGGTAAGAAAACAACTGAAGGGCATCTGTCTGAAGCTGTGAGGCAGGAGGAGGCTCAAAGTGAGACTCACAGAGCGGAGAGGGGAAGGCAGAATACTCCATAAAAACTTAAAAAACTGACTTTGTTTTTGAGAACGTCACACCCTCAAGACAAGCCGTCAGTGCCACGCCTTCCTTTGGTTGAAAAAACGTTCAAACATTTGTTTTTACATACACTAAAGAATCCTAAAGGGAGCCAAAACATGTTAAACTTCCCTTTAAGGATGCAAATCATGCTGAAGTGCAATCTTGGGAGCCAAAACACACACTTAAGCAGCTCTTACATCGACAAACCACACTTAACTGCCTCTATTGCTGGTTAAAACATGATAAACTGTCCTAATGGGAGCAAAAAAATGAGCTGGAGTTCCCTCTTTGGAACTTAACACTGACTTAAGTGTCCAACTGGAAGCCCAACGATACGCTAAAGTGCCCTCCTTTTTGGTAAACCACACTAATCTACCAATTTGAATAGTTTAAACTAATAAACTGCCCTTTCTGAGGGTTTCTAAAAGTCCTCATGGGACTCAAAACAGGCCCCAAAGTGTCGTCTTTGGAGCCAAATATGTAAACGTGCCTACTCAGGAGCTGAATGCTTGCTATCGAGCCTTCTTGGGCATGAAAAAAAAATGTTAAAGTGCACTCTTGGGAGCGAAAACACACTACTAAGTGCCCTCTTGTGAGCATAAACATTTACTTCAGTGAACCTTTGGGAGCCAAAACACACGATCAAGTGCCCTCTTAGGTCGTAACACACAACAAAGTGCCTTCTTGGGAGTAAAAACACGCAATTAATTGCTCTCTTGGGAGCCAAAACACATGATAGAGTGCCCTCTAGGCCCAAAAACACACAATTAGGTGCTCTCGTGGGAGGCAAATCACATAATAGTGTCAACTTGGGAGCCATAACACACAAAAAAATTTCCTTTTTTGGAAAACAGAGAGTGACCTCTTCGGAGCACAAACATTTGCTGAAGTGAACTTTCGGGAGTTAAAAGACGGTTAAAGTGCCCTCTTAGGAGCCAAAACATTTGTTTATGTGAACTCTTGGAAGCCACAAACACACTATAAAGTGTCCTTCTCAGGCCGAAACACTCAACAAAGTGCCTTCTTGGGAGCCAAAACACAATTAATTGCTCTCTTGGTCCTCAAAACACACAACTAAGTGTCAACATCGGAGCCATAACACACAAAAAAATGCCCTTTTCAGAGCCATAACAGAACAGAGAGTGACCTCTTGGGAGCATAAACATTTGCTTAAGTGAACTTTTGGGAATTAAAAGGCAGTTAAAGTGCCCTCTTAGGAGCCAACACACACTATCAAGTGCCCTCTATGGCCTCACAACACACAATAATGTGCCCTTTCAGGAGCCAAATACTTTCTACTGAGCCCTTTTAAGTGCAAAAAATATGTTAAAGTGCATTTTTGGGAGTCAAAACACACAATAAGGAGTCAACTTGGGAGCCAAAACACAAAAAGTTCACTCTTGGGAGCCAATATGTTCTTAACTGCCTTTGTGGGAACCAAACTACACCTAAGTGCTCTCTTGGAAATAGACACATTTTCTAAAATACCTCCTTTGGAGCCAAAACACACTTAAGTGCCCCTTTCATTGATGAACCACACTTAACTTCCCCTTTCGGCTGGTTTAAACATGATAAATTGCCTCACTGGGCACCAAACTACACTGAAGTGCCCCTCTAGAAGCTAAAACTGGGCACTTTAATCACTTTTTTTCCCTTAGCCCCCTCCAACATGTCTGTGCACGTCATTGGTAGCAAACGTCTTGAAAAAGTCCAGAGGTTTACTGTCTGCTGCTCTGATCACACTCTTCTCTCCTTCACCCCCCCCCCCCCCCCCCCCCCCCCCCCCCCCCCCCCCCCCCCCCCCCCCCCCCCCCCCCCCCCCCCCCCCCCCCCCCCCCCCCCCCCCCCCCCCCCCCCCCCCCCCCCTCTGATTGAACCCAGCCGTCCTCCTCCTGCTGACACTAACCGCTGCAGCATGAAGCTCCTCTCTCTGCCCTCCTCTGCTCCTCTGCTCCTCTGCCTCCTGGGGCTCCTGCAGAGCGGCGTCTCAGAGAGGAGCAGAGGAGGAGCTCAGCCATAAAAAAAGGTAAAGGAGCCATTACCGGGCTCCTCGGGGAGGAATCACAAACAAATGACCTGGAACACTTTTAAAGAAGAGTCTCAGCTGACTGCTCTGACAGCTGCTGCTCCACAAATCTGTCACCACCAGGGGCAGGGGCTGAGGAACAGGCCTGAGAGTCACGGGGGCCAACCCCCCCCCCCCCAGGTCTCTGGATTTTACCAATTTTAAGTTCTTCAAACGCTTCCAGATGAATTTTCCAGACTTCATCCTGAATGTCACAAAGCTGCTTAACAGTCTGACATTTAACCTGCATCTTTTTGCTCAGCTGACTTAAATTTATAAAGGGAACATGTTGCACTGGGGGCGCTGTTTGTTAAGTTTCTCACACTACAAATAACAACAACATTTCTCCACATTTAGTCCTAAAACATCACTTTTTATGCAGATTTAGAGAAGTATTTGAGAAATATATTTGTCAAATATGTTAAATGTTTTATCTAAATGTTAAATGTTATATATGACTGTTATACGCTCAGACATCTAAAAACTCTAAGCTGAAAATAAATATTTATCTGAGATTTCTAAATCTTAAGCAGAAATTTCTCAATATTTGCAAAGATTTCTAAATATTTATTTGAGAATTCTAAGTATTTAGCTCAAACTGCCAAATATTTAGCTTGGATTTCTAAATACTCAGTGAGGATTTCTTATCCTTAAGCAAAGATTTCTCAATATTTGCTTTAATTTCCAATTATTTATTTGAGATTTCTTAATCATTAGAAAAGATAACCAAAAATTAAGCTCAGATTTTAAAATATTTTAACTCAATTTTGTAAATATTCAGTCAAGATTTCCAAGTATTTGCAAAGCTTTCTAAATATTTGTTTGAGATTACTAAACCCTTTGCAAAGATTTCTAAATATTTAGCTTACATGCAAATTCACACTCGCACCCGCGGGCACTACCAAAAATAAAGTTTGAGGAATTTAAAATATTCAAATAAAAACAAAAATCAAAATAGTCCAATATTTAGAAATCTTGGCTCAAAATTTAGAAATCTAAGCTAAATATTTAGTTTCAGGTGTATTTTTATACATTTTTGCTTAATATTAAGGATCAGAACATTTATGCATAACATTTAGATATAACATTTTACATTTAGATAAACTATTGAACATCTATATATAATATTTGACAGATATTTCTTACACATATTTCTCTAAATCTGTATAAAAAGTGATGTTTTAGGGCTAAATTTGGAGAAATGTTGTTCTTTCAAGGGTGAGCGACTTTACAAACAGCGCCCCATAGTGGATATGATAGTTATTTTAAATACATTACATGCACTCGTCATTTCCGAGTTTTCAGTGTACATATATTTCTAGAAAGGATTTGGTGGACTCTTAAATAAATGAGACTCCTAGTCAAGAGAAAGTTTTTGGTCTGAGCAGCTCACTTCATAACGTTTGAGTTTTGCATCATTGTGAGTCTGCATAGCTCAGTTTCAGCTCTTTATGAGTCGATTTAAAGTCTCCACATTTCTGATACACAGGCTCTCACATCAACTACATTCATGTTAAACAGTTTACAGTCTCTCTACCTGCTTCTTTCCTCTAAATAAAAATAGAACTTTTAAAGTTTCCCATTGTTTGTGGGAGACGTGTCAGTTTGTAGCTGATAAATGTTTTCAAAACCATCCTGGTTTGTTTCACACTTATGAAAGGTTTCATACTCTTAAAGTATTCATTGAAACAGATATATTTCAGATGAATAAAGTCGCCATTGTTCTACAGAAATAGAGACGCAGAAGATCTCTGCCAGGATTGTTTTATTTGGAGGCTCAACCTACGGCTCCTCCAACATTGTCTCCTCCTCAGGACGGATTCCAGCTCTGAACTGATTGTTGGTTGGCGGCGTTCTGGCGGCGTTTAGAGCCCGTTATATAATCAGAGTACACGTTCACCGCCAACCCATCCCAACTCCCCCAACTCATCAAAGAGGACTCAGAAAGGGGCTCAAGGAAAACCCGACTTTTGACGAGTTTGTTTTGGTAATCCTTCATCCAAGACACAGATCTGAACACTTCAAATCTCTCGTTTCAGAAAATGTCATGTTTTTATTTGTGGCTAAAATCCAAATTTTTTGAAAATCAATAACTTCAAGATGTTTCATGTCAGACATAAAACATCCACCACGTCACTTCTACACCTTCTCATCTACATCTGGGTAAAATTTGAGATTTTTAGGTCAAACTTTGTTGGAGTTCGAGAGTTTTAAGTCTCAGGTGACCAAACACCAAGCAGAGCTGTACTCACTGTCCACGCTCTCGTCCAAAGACTCAAACAAAACCAGCTTCTTTAGTGCTCAGTGTCCTCTTTTTAGTCAACTTTACTCTCTTTGTGGAAAGGTTTGACAAAAATCATGACATCGTAGTTCCCAGTACTGGTGTGCAAAACTGTAAAATTTGGTATCGATCTGACAACAAGAAGACACAGGGCCAGTATCACAGATATTTGTACAGATATCAATGCTTTCCTGTCAAAAATAATCAAGAACCAAGAATCAAGGAATAGAAAAGTAAAAAAACAAACAAACTAATTTCTGTCTGTTTAGTGTAAATCAATACATTTGGGATGTGGTGGGCGTGAGCGACGTGAGTGAGAGGAGTGCACAAACAGAGGAGGATCTAAAACTTAAGTATTGATATTATCACGCAAGTATTGATCAATACTGATGCCAACGCTGGTATTGATGTATTGAAGTAGATCGATCTGCCCACCACCACACTACTTCTGTTGCGCACATGAAAGTGAATGAACTTGCATGGCAATAATAAGGTCCCACCAATGACTTAAATGGCTACAGCTGCTTCCTGTGAAGTGCAAGGTGATTGGTTACTGTCGGAGTGAGTGACAGGCCTGTTAGCCAATAAACGACCCTCTAATAGAGCTATTACACAAGACCAGTCAAGCAGGGAGCACTTGCTGTCTTTCACAAGCTGTCCTGGGATGAAAACTCATCAGAAAAGGATGGGGTGACTTTAGTCTTGCAGCTAGAACCCTGTTGAAAACAAAGACTTGCAGCTTTGTCAGATTGACATCGAGGAGGAAATGCTCTAAGACTGTGAAGCTCGACAATAACTACTCTTGCCTGTGCTGTCTGTCTGTTTGTTGCCTGAAATGTCCTCTTTAAAGTGGTGAACCTTATTAAACTACTTTGAACACTTTTGATATGTTTGAACTCTGGATTCCTCTGGTGGAAAGGAGAGTGAATATTCAGGGTACGGGCGTCAGGATGTGACGTAATGACCCCAAAGAGGTAGGACGTCCAGAGTAATTTTCACTAATTACGTTTTGTTGCTGAAGAAAACTGTGAAACAAACTTAGAGACTGAAACGTGAAGAATCTAAACTTTCTAATGATAAATGTGTAACTGTTTATACGTGAATGACATCACACGAATGGGGACTGGATGGTTGGAGGTTAATGCTCTGTTATTCTCTCTGGTCTGTTGAACTTACAGCTCGGTCAGGTGCAGATCGAGTGTGTGAGGCCTCGGGGAACAACAGCGTCTGCGAGAGAGTCTATTTCTGCATCAGCTCTGTGGTTTGCGGGTCTCTAATGACCAACGCCGCTCTGTAATTGGCGTTCAGGGGTCGAGGGAGGCCTGAGGAAGCAGAGAGCGTGTGTATTCGTGCATGTGTGTGTCGCACAAAGGTCTGACAAATGGACTTCTGCATCGCTAATGGTGCAAAAAAACGTGCCTCTAATTACATGAATTGACCATCAGGAGTTCAGGAGCCTCATTTCAGCCATGACAAGTGGAAGATAACGGCGAAGTGGGCGGGGCTTTGGAGTGGCTTTTAATTGGATCCAAGGGCACCTTCCTGTCCAGCCGCCTGTCTTAATGTACAAAAGTGTTTTTGTGGGAAACTTTTAAACACTTTTTCCTCCTTAATCCTCCCTTCGCTGATTTTTTACAGATCTGACACGACTGCTGCAACATAAGGTGGGAAATCCTTTTATCAGCGCAGCCGAGCGCGGTGAACGCGAGGAATGATGTGCGTAACGAATTAAGGGACGGTTGGAGGAATTTAGGATGAGAAGAAGTGGATGGATGAGCGAGCGGGAAGAAGACGACGTTTAGAGACAGTTAAAGACAGAAAGAGGACACGGGAGGAAACTTCTGTAAAGAAAACTAAAGAAGGAAAGATAAGGAGGAATCAATCAACTCCCGTACTTCGTTTTTTTTTTTCTCTGTGAGGCAGATTCTGGTGCACGGCCAGAACGTGGGAAACTGCCACCAGCCAATTAGCCCGACACTGGCTGCAGGAGCTCGCTATTGTTTGGATTGTTTTGGCTAAAAATAAGTTTGGACGGGAGGAATATTGAATCGAGATGGAGCTGCGTTTGCCAGAATGGCTTCAGGACAGAAAGTTAATTTCCCAACTCGCCCGTCCAAAAGAGAGCGAGGGGTTTTTATCCGTGTGCATGTTGGATTTAAAAGGACGGCCTCTGATA
>RPOG01002989.1:0-75266 GCA_008086565.1 Thalassoma bifasciatum | reverse complement strand
GCAGAGCGGACCCCCTATTCCCCCTCTGCTCAAATCAACCCATTTCTGCCCGCTGTTGCCATAGCAACATGAATGTGCTTCCACGAGTGGGGAAATTCGGGATGATTTGATGAGTTTCTCCTCTGCAGCTGATTGTATTATGGTGTTATCTGTTTGGAGTGATGTTTCAGATGTGAAGTTATTACATGTCGTTCTCCACGGTCTGGAGCTTATGACCAAATCCCATCAGCTGATGATATGATACTGGAATGACATCAAATTTCACTAACATGACACATGTCTCTGTCCCATCCAGTTTGCTGCAGCTCATTTTTTCTAGGGCCAAATAAGCTGATTGGGTGTTTCCCTAAACCATGTGTGTTGTGCATTATGAATATGAACTTGCTGACAGTTCAAGTAAAGACTCTCCTAAAAACATTGAGTATAATGTTAGTGGCCAATCATCCTATCGAGTTTGTGTTACACTAAAAAAAAGAGAGAAAGAAAAATTAGTTAATAATTTTTTGGAAATGAAACATTGACTTAAATTAATTATGTCAACTGGTTCCATGTAAATGTGACTGGTAGGTGTCACTCAGTTCAGCACTGCTCCAATGGAGCAATGGAGATGTTAAGGTCAGGGTTGTGACACAGCATTTCAACACAAAGCAATTGCTGCAAGAAAGTGCTTCATGTCGAAATGGGGCTCATCATTTCAACACTGAGCTTTCCACAAATCAAAGTTTACCCTCAAATCAACAATTTGTCTCGAGATGGATTCTAGAGATGGAAAGTTTGGTTCTTTTCAGAGACACTTTTTTTGGCACAGCTCTCTGAAAAGTGCTGACTCTTTTGACTCCCAAACAGCTCCCTATTAAGTGTCCAGCCTCATATTTTAGCCTAACCTGGCAAATTTGATTGATAAGTGTACTGATAAACCCTTTTGCCTTTGGTATTTTCATGAGGGGCCTCATACTTGCCTCTTTTTGTGCATTTGTGTGGTTACAAAAGCAGACATTCTTACTTTTGTTCAATATTTTATCACATGTTTATGCAAAAAAAAGAAAGAAAAGAAATAAAGGAAAAAACTGCACAAAAAAAACAAGAGAACCAGATGAACCAAACTCAGAAATAAAACAGTCAAATGTCTTTAAACAGTAGCCAGACTCTGCTATTGGACTGTTACAGAATACATTACTTCAACAAGTTGACATGTAGTGACAGAGGCAGATCTGGTACTTATAGATCTATAGCTTTGAACATTGTCTTTACAGTTAGAATAATCAGCCTCTGGCTGATTATGAGCATCGAATTCCATTAAAAAAACAGTCTGCACAATGAAAAATGATACTAAACTCACTTATATTGCCATGGTTGGTGGAAGAGGTAGCATGAATGCTAAAGAACATTTCTTACAACATGGAGGATAAGAAGAGCAGCGTGGTTGCCTCACTTCCTGCAAATAGGTATTCGCGATCACAAACTTTGAAAAATCCACATAAATTGATTAATTACATCTCCTAATGACCTGGAAATACAACTATAACTACTATAAGCTGTTCCAACACAGCTTTAAGTCTGGAAGAAATCTTAAAACAAAAGCTCACAAATACAGCTTTCATGTGCTCCCTTTTCCGTTAATAAATATGTCAGTAAGAGCTGATGTGAGTGAGTTATGAAGTTTTGTTTCACATCTACATGCTCCTCTGATTCTTAGTCAGTAGATTCAGACTGACAGCAGGATGTTCTCCTTTATTTGTAAACTCTCTCACATAATGAAACAAACAAACTGAAGAGGTTTGTAATGATAGAGCTTAGCTTGTAAAGCTGAGCAGTGATGTTGGAATGTTTTGTCTGTTTAGCAGCACTAAACAGCAGCATTTTGCATGTTTCAGCTATGGTTGTTTCTAAAGTGCTTTAAAGAGTTGAGTTGAGGTTCCATCTCCTGGTAACATGCTGTGTGTCAGCTATAAACCAGGTCAGAGCAGTAACTGTGTGAATGGGGATTGGGGGATTGGATGTGTATGTAAATCTCCTGCAATGACTCATGATGTTAGTATGTGTGGTCAGAGACTGGAACTGGAGCCTCTGGCTGATTATGACTAACATACAGGCTGAACTCCAGTTAGTCACCATGCTGAGGGGTCACTTTATAGCACTGTGTGTGTGTGTGTGTGTGTGTGTGTGTGTGTGTGTGTGTGTGTGTGTGTGTGTGTGTGTGTGCAGAGTGTGAAATACAAAACCATCTTCAAACAGGTATAATACAAGATTTATATGTGTGTGTGTGTGTGTGTGTGTGTGTGTGNTATATATATATATATATATATATATATATATAAGGGTTTTTTTTTAATGTCCATCAATAATTATAAAAAAGACCACACCTTTGGTTACTGTAATGAAACTGCTCTAGAGCAGTGGTTTTCAAACTGGGGGGCATGACCATCAGGGGGTTCATGGAGTTACAACAGGAGGAGCCAAAAGAGTGTATTGATATACAACTACAATATAATTTGTAGTATTCCCTGCAGCATTTTAGAGAACAACATCCAGGATACAGAAAAAATATATACAACACTGCACTGCTGTGTTAGCTTTCAACTGTTCTGTACAATCATATCTTCAACACCACAAAAAAAATTGATGTTTCTCCCCTGCATTGGTCAGATTTGTTGACCCGGCAGCTTATTACACCACAGCTCTCTCCTTATTTGAACGTATTATGTATATGATTGATAAGGACTACAACTGATCCAAAAGTCCAATTTACTTGCAAAATTTCTTGGAGAACAATGAAAAATCAATTTTTCAGGTTAAAACATACAGTGCATCACAAAAGTGAGTACTCCCCTCACATTTCTGCAGATATTTGAGTATATCTTTTCATGGAACAACACTGATAAAATGGCACTTTGACAATGAAAAGTAGTCTGTGTGCAGCTTATATAACAGTGTACATTTATTTTTCCCTCAAATAACTCAAAATATAGCCATTAATAGATAAAACCCTGGCAACAAAAGTGATGATTGGATTATTTTTTAGTTTTGTTTTTTGTTTTTTTTTCTGCCTTTCATGCCTTTAAATTAAATTTAAGAAAAAATACGGCAGTGAATAGATTAGTAAAGGAGACAAGCGTTGGGAGCAGCATACGGCAACAGACTGGACCCATCGGGGCCACAAGCTTGAGGGGCGCAACCTAGACCACAGACCTGGACATCTGCCCCCTGATTGAATTATTCTAGAGAATAAAAAATGTCAAGTGATGCATCAATGCAAGGGGAGAACATGTTAACTTGTTTACTTTCCGTCTGTGTAGATTTGAGTGATTTTAGGGTTTTGTGTGTGTGTGTGTGTGTGTGTGTGTGTGTGTATGTGTGTGTGCATGTGTGTAGTAGTAGTAGTAGTAGTAATGATAATAATGGAGCCAAGCTGTGGTCACTTTGAATTAGTGCCTCTGTCTCATCAGCCATCCTCACTCCCTTACTCCTGAGCATTTACCAACCTGAGTCACTCGCACACACACATACACACACACACACACACACACACACACACAGGGGATGTAGTATACTGAACGTGTGTGTCAGCCTCAGTCATTCTCTCTGACAGCGGCAGCCTCAGGCCCCTCAGCCTCCTCTTGCTCACGTTTACATGCAGAAACAAACAGCAAGGCAGTAAAGCTCCTCAAAACGTGAATCCATTCATTCATCTCTGCTCAGGAGGAAATAACCCACACACTCATACACACGCTCACACACACATGCAGACTTGTCACATCTATTTGGGCCAGGAGTAACCCTGCGGTTAGACCTCTGTTACCTGGGGGAGGTCTGTTGCTGCTTTCTGTTAATGGGGATGACCCTGGAACCTCAAGGTCCACACCACACACACAAGCACACACACAAATGCCCCATTAGTCACACTTTGCTGGAGGAACATTTACTAAAAGAGTTCTAAAGTTTCCACAATGGGATATACATGAGAAATATTCATCTGACAAGATTATGAGATATAGTTGAGCCTTTCAGTTTCTGTAGCCTGTGTATGGCCAATTACATTACTAGTTGCCCCTTTTCTCTTTTTGAAGGATGACAATCCAAACAAAATGCATGATGTTTGATCTGGAAATGTGTCTAAACATTATTTTTCATTGATTCACGTCTCTGGAAAAAGATTATTCAAGCCTACAAAAAAGGCAAACCACAGGAGGACAAACTCTGTGAGCCACTGTGTGTCTGCTCAGACTGTGTGTTAACCACTGACTCTCTGACTGGGGGTTGAGCATGTTAACAGATTTAATTAATATCCTGTAATACCATTTGGTCATGGAGGGAAACTGAAATGATAAACCTCTACGCAGGAGGGTGTTATTAAAAAGTCTGACCTGATGTGAGAAGAATTACTGTCAGGAAATATTACAGATTAATATCAATAATTAAAAGATATCCACACGATTAAGACTATTTACAAACACAAATAGTGTTGGTGGAGGCAGAGAGAGACAGAGATGAGATGAGGTGAGAGTCTGTCCTCATCATTTTTTTTTTTTTTTTGGGGGGGGCAGAAACCTAAAATAATTCTTTCCAAACATTAACTTTAAGTTGCATTCTAAGATATGTCAGAAAATTAATAAGGATTTTCAAGACAGAAAAGATCGATTTCCATTCATGAATTTGTAACATCAACAATCTGCCAAGAAAACCTGAATTTTCATGGTGCCTCTAAACGAGTGGGGATTGCTCTGAGACTGCAAGGGAAGCTCAGCTCCCCCTAAAACGTTAAAAAGAAAAGTGGTAAAATATGTACTGCTGTGTGTACATTTCATTGACTAAATATGCACTAGAAGATGTTCATCTTTTGCTCAGGGTCAGCTACTTATCACAGGAAACTGTCACGAAACTGTTTGATTGACAGCAAAATGAGCGAATCATTGATCTCAAAGTATAAACATCCACCAGAGCATTTTCAAAATTTTTCATTCCGTTGTTCTGAACTGATCCAGAGACTTCACCAATCCCTAGCGACTTTGTCTTTGTTAAAAACAGCAACAGGGTCACAGATCATTTTCTTGAAAAGGAACAGAGGGGGGAATTTAGAAATAAAGAAACAAACACATGTATGGTGTTGGCCATGAAAAAAAAGAGCTTCCCCTCCTTGAAAGACCAGCAGCCCCTACTGCTCTAAACACATCAGAGAGCATAAAGCCACCAAATGCCTGCCTGGACCTTTTTTCTTTGACTTCCAATTTTGACGATAAAACAGTCAAAAAGTGTTCTGTGACTGAGAAATAAACAGATAATTGGATTTTAGAGGTTCAATAAAGAAAATCTCCTTAATCAAACTGAGCAAAAAAATGTAACAGAATAACCTGAAACTGTGAGCATTAACAAGCATATATAAAATAACACATATGAGTCTTTTTCTTTTAATTTGGAAAAAAAAGAGGTATTTGACAGCATCACCAGAACCTCCAGCATCTCACAGCCTTTCCCTCTCTCTTTCCACACAAGCCACTTAATGATGTCTTCTCCCCTTCATGACATAATATAGCGTTACCTTTTTTTCGCATGAAGTTGCTCCTTCAGATTCTTCCTTTGTCTTGGAGTTATGCAAGTTTCAACGGAGGTTTTATAACCCAGGAGGATCTTCTTTTTGGGATTTTTGGACAAACTCTGCTCCTTTTTCGCCGTACGTCCCTTTCATTCATCAGTTCTGTGGTCATGTTTATTTGCGGGTTGCCTTCATATGTCTGAGTAAAATTATTGCAATAACCACATATTGGCTAAAAGAGCAACATCTCCACTTTCACAAACCATCTGTATTTTTCAGACTTTGTAAACCTTTTAGGAATAAAGGACATTCAAAGTGCGCTCGCACAAACATGTCGATGCTGACACATACAGTGTTAAAGGGTTGAGGCCTGGTTGGTGTGACGACATTTATTCAACGCATGGATAGCGTGACCACAGTTGAATTGAAGGATGGGTGGCACAAGAAATTATCCTGTTATCTTGAGAAAAGAAAGCTCATTTTCTCAAGATGACGAAAAGTATGGAAGTCATTACCTGAAGCAAACAGAGCAAATGTATTGTAGAAGATCATAGCCTTTCAGGGCTTCCATAGATAACAATGTTATGGGTCAAACATTTACACTGAGACACTAAAGACGATAGTTGTTGGATTTCCTGACTCCCTGAATGCATCAGTAATGACAGCTCCTACCCTGCTCAACAACAAACACCTTTTTGTAGTTTTCTCCTTTTGAGGACAGACCCGTGTGACTCCAGACGTATTTACATCATGATGTTATTTACCTCTTTACCATTAGATTGGAGTCACTCTTTTAATCAGCTGCACTGAAATTACAAATCCAAGGTTGCATCAACTCTCAAAGGTCTCTCGTTGCCAGACGGTGATCTGCAGTGATTACTGGTGATATTATCTGTGATTAAAAAATCTTAACAAGAAAAGCTTTTAGACACAAAAACAAGCCAGGTTTCTTGTTAAAGTTGAAAATAAACATCAAGCAGGCAAAGCGGCGGAAGCTAATTGGTGTTTTCACATTTCTTGCCGTGAAAATACGTTTACCCGCATTAAAAGTCAGATGCTGTGCTTTTGGTCACATTTTAATCATTCCAGGCCCCCAAAAGTGATCAGCTTAATGCAAAGAAAACCTTTCAGTTTTTGAGGAATGGAAATTAAAGATCATTTTCCCATCTCTATCAGTGGATTAATGTTGCTGAAAACTTGGCGAATTTCAACACCCGGGTGAAAGAAAAGTCAGTCAGGTTTTGGATTCAGTCTCATAGAGTGGCAAAAAAAATGAATCTAACAACCTAAGAAGTGAAGATAAAGATGTATATGGATGCATATAAGTTGTGTGTGGAAGTAATTGAGCTGGTAAAGAATCATTTTTTCCTCCATTGTCTCTGAATCATCTAAAACACGACGAACCGCGACAGAAACTCTGAGGAGATGGAGCTGTTAGAGGGAAGAAACTCTGAAATACAAACACATGAATATCTCTTACTTTCTCTGTATGTCTCTCAATGTTTTGTCCTTGAACTGAAAAGAATCAATCTCTCAACATTTCCTCACCTTGGTTTCTCAGGAGCTGCAGAGACATTTTGAAGAGCAGCTCTACTGAATGTGGAAAACATTCTCCTATTGTGTTATGGAGAGAGATCTCCAACACCACCGTTTGAATCTGATCTCTGTATTCTCTGAAAATCTTATGATGCACGTCTTTCTTTTGTCCCAAGCTCAATAATTCACAGAGGTGAGGTTCAATGTCCTAAAGTCCATTTAAGAATGAGTCTGTTTTTCTTATCTCTCCTTTCTTGTTGTTGAATTCAAATAAAAGTCAGCCTATCCTCACTCCTGAACTAAACTGCCTCAAGTCTCCTCTTTGTGCTGTTCAGCTGTTATTTCAGAGAGGTCAGGCTCTGTCTCAGTGTTCAGCCAGCCTCCGTCCTTCACTGTGTCCCAAAATGAAATGTCCAGCAGTGTTGTGAAGCACAGCAGCACCCCCAAGTGCTTGTTTAAGGGATTGCAGGTGGTGATGACAGGAGGGTGAGAAAGGAGGAAAAAACAGAGCACTGAATCACTTAAGACTGTCATGTATGTAAGCTGGAGCTGTTTTAAGGCTGTACATTCTCTAGAGATGCAATGTTTAGCAAACATTTGGTCAGTTTAGCGACTGAATGAAAATTCAAGTTCTGCATTTACTTTAACATCTGCTGCATGGCAAGAGTTAAAACACCTTTTTTTTTGTCCTTTCACATCATTTTTACATCCCAAAGTCTGACCCAATACCATTACTGTAATGCCAGCTGCATTTGCACTTTTCTTTGTCTCTTTAAGCATTCTGTTAAGCCTCCGGACATGCATGAGCAGTGTTTTCTGACATGAAGATTTAACCTATACTTTAGGGAGACAGGTGATAAGACTTCTGGTGACTCCTCTCTGTTTTGTCCTGTCTGTCACCTGCTTTATGACATCCCAAACGCGTGTTTGAGTTCATTGCATAGAAATAATCAGACTTGTCTCACTTACTTCTGTGGGTCACAAAGAGGCACCTTTCCAATCTGTCTTAAGACAGTGTTGATTCTCAACATGGATCAATATGCTCAAACTCACCAAAGTAACAAAGCTGAATATTAAGCATTGTGTGTATATTTTTGCCCAAGGGCACAGTGCCATGCTTAAGCACACTTCAGCCCTTAAGTCCAGCTTATCTGGCCAATGTGACCACAAGTGAACCATTGCTCAGGCACGATACTTATCTCTGCTTTGGCACACTTGAGAGAGATGTGCTTTAGCACAGTTCACTTCATGCACCAGCAAAAGCACGCAGACACAACCAGCTTGTGATGCAAACACTATAAAAAGCAACCTGTAGAATTTACTCAATAAAATTGAGGTAACAGTTTACTCTCAGTTTGATTGTGTAAATTTTGAACAATTTTTGAGTAAATATTACCTGAATGTATCAACAGTGATAAACTCAAATAATTTGAGTAAATTCCTCTTAACCTTTTCTATACCGTCTATCCTGCTAATCAGGGTTGCGGGTGGCTGGAGCCTATCCCAGCTGTCATTGGGCGAGAGGCGGGGTACACCCTGGATTGGTCGCCAGTCAATCGCAGGGCTGACATAGAGACAAATAACCATTCACACGTACACTCACACCTACGGGCAATTTAGAGTGATCAATTGACTTAACGTGGGCATGTTTTTGGTCTGTGGGAGGAAGCCGGAGTATCTGGAGAGAACCCACGCATGCACGGGGAGAACATGCAAACTCCACACAGAAAGGCCAACCATGCCCAAACGGGGATTCAAACCGGTGACCTTCTTGCTGTGAGGCTGGGGCGCTACCCGCTGCGCCACTGTGCAGTCTCCTCTTAACCTTATGAAACAGATTTGACAACTGAATACTTAAATACCTTAGTTATTACAATAACTTAATTTCAGCTTTACTTGTTAGAAATTAGTTGGACCAACTCATTTTTTTTGTATTGCATGGATTTCCTCAGTTTGAGTTGGTGCTTCTTATATTTGTTGGATGGAAATTCTGCCCTGTATTCAATTGAGTTAATCCAGTGAGTTCTTTTTTGAGTGCAGCTGTATGCCTTTTGCCAAAAAAACATTTAAAAAAACGTCAACATCCGTTCTGAATTTCTGACACTATGTAACCATGGAGGTGCCGATCAAAGCAGTTATGGTCGAGTGATTAAGTCAGAGATTAGCATAAATCTCAACTGAGTCCTGAACTGTCATTTTAATCACAAGAACACAGAAGACAGACTAGTTTCTGTTGTGCAGCTGATATCTAGTGTGTACAATAAGGTTTATCCATATATGATTTTGACTGTGTCTGTATTTTTCATTTCCTCCACCTAGATCTCCATGGCCTCACACATCACTTCACACTCTGTTCTCTCAATCTTTCCATGGAGAAGGACAATAGCACACACTAAATCCTTATTTCTGCATCAACTGTACATGCTATCTTAGTAGATCACCCACAACACGCCCACGTTTAATGCGCACAGTTTTTCAGTTTGCACATGCAGTTAAGCGCTCAGTATTTGGGATCTTAGCAGATCAGGCCCACAGTCTCCGAGCTACAGAAAAAGTGGCAATGACACGGTTACAGGAAGGACCCAGAAGCGAGGTAGCAATTTGGATACAATAACCAGTCTTTATTGTCAGTTCTTGAAAACACAAGCAGTTCACAGAATATGTCTGTTGAGACAAACGATGGCGATCCAAGCGGGGATCGAACCCGCGAACCCTTGCACCGCAGGCAGGTGACAAAGCCACTCGGCCAAACAACTGATGTTCTTCCACATGGCAAACAAAGGGTTTTCAGCAGGACTCACACTTGTTTGCCAGCGACCAGGCTGCCGCCACTGGTCAGGATACTCAGGCAGATTCTCGAAGTCAGGGACAGGCAGGAGGGTCGGATACCAGGCAGGCCACCACAGATCAGGATGCACAGACAGATTCTCAGAGTCGGAGACAGAAGGCGAGTTCGACAGCCGGGGCTCAGGCAGACGGGTAGGTGAGGAACAGAAGCTTGTCGATACCTTGCAGTCAATCCGAGGGTCAGGCGTAGGCAGAACAGGGAACAAAACGGGTCGGCAACGGGAGATCAGTCGGGATAGCAGGTCTGGAGTTCTCAGCATGAATGCAAAGACAGTCTGACACTGGCTGTGTGTGGAGCTGTGGTTTAAATAGCTGACTTGATTGCAGCAGATGAGGTGCAGGTGTGAGCAGGAGCGCAGGTGAGGAGAGTTGAGCTGATTAGGCTGCAGCAGGACTGTGGCAGGCTGAACATAGAGACTGAGACTGTGACAGGCAAGGTTCATTGCTAGTCTCTTAAAAATAAAGAGAGTTGCAATAGGGGTCTGAAAAAACCTTAAAGGGCCAATATTGTGCAAAATTCACTTTTGAATGGTTTTCAAACAGGGTTAGGAGAAAGGATTGAATGAGAAATTCAATCCTCTTCCTCTCTTGCCTGCTCCACTTTTCAGAAAACGTCTGCTGAAACGGGCGGATTGGAACAAGAGCCCTCCATGATGTCATGGAGGAAAAATGTCTCCTCCCCCCTCCACCTTGATTGGCTACCTGCCTCCCTGCCTCCAGAAAGGCCACTCTGGAGGTAGGGAGGGGGTTGGCTTGTGCTTAAAGAGGGACAGCCCACAGAAACAGCACGTTCTCAGTAGAGCTGACTGGAGAGTTTTCTAAAGATATTTTTTGGGCTTTTCTGCCTTTAATTGGATAGTGGAGGACAGTAGATAGAGTATGAAAAGGGGTAGAGAGTGGGGAATGACATGCGGGAAACAGGCCACAGGTGGGAATCGAACCCGGGTGCGCGGCCATATCCACTAGGCCATCTGCGCCCGACTGGAGAGTTTTCAGCAAACTTCAAATTGACTATTCTGGGACCTCTGAGACCTGTATGAACCTGCTGAAAAGGAGCATAATAAGGGACCTTTATATATAGCAGCAAAGTTGCTAAGTTACTGCTCAGTGAAGACTTTGATCTTGTAATTGTCTCACCTTTTATATATCTGCCTGATCATAATCCATGGTTTAAAATGAAATTATCAGCACCAACATCTGTATTTCCAAATTGTCCAAGGGGAACACGAATCTTTGGCCTTAGAAGCCGGATAGAAACTAATCTGAATCAAACTCCTCTTAAACTTTGGTCTCGAACTTTCAAGTTAACAGACGCTCCATGTGGACAAAACACTTTTGTTTTCAGACTGTTTTCTGACCTGAAATCTCCTCCTGCTCTTTGGCCTGAGTGAAGGCTGCTGTCCTTCCCCTCTCTGGCACACAGGGCTCCTTAAAACAACTTAAAGACTGATCAACTTATAAGTGATGGTGCTGTTTGTTTTTGCAGGCCTTAAAGAGGCATCAGTGTTTATTTCAGTCTGTTTCATCACCGGTGCAGAGTCATTTCCTTTTGATCAAATAAATCTCCACAAACCAGGATAAAGTCACCCAACAGCATTTCAAATGGAACCAAATATAAAGAGTGTGATCACACTCGCCAGATATCTCGCAGCAGTTTGGAAGCTCCATCAGCACCAGGAGCAGACATACAGGACATCAGAGGTTTTCTTTACATCCTCTCTGAATGTTTGTTTTTCAGCACCAACACCTAACAGAGGTATTTTAAGAGACAGATCTCTATGGTTTGAATCCAAAGCTGACATCACAGACAGGAGAGAGAGCCAGGATGATGAAAACAAGCTGCAAATCATCCTTTAAACGCTTGGAAACTGGATCAAATGCAGTTTCTCTGCTCATTTAATGCCATGTGATAAACACATTATCAGGTGTGTGAGTGTGTGAGTGTCAGTTTTTAATGAGAAGCATGAACATTACACTCATACACTCACGTGTAAGACACTCCTAGGTTGCCCCACCCAAAGCCACCTCCTGGGGGGGTTGATTTTTGTCATGTTTCACCGTGAAGCTGGATTCTTCAGGGCATTCATTATCTCTGTCATGCTGCTGACAGGTGGGATGAAAAGGTGACACCCCCTCTCTGAGTCAAATGTTTCTTCACCTCTTTAAAAACACTTCATCTATAAAAACAGTGCTATATGGAGTTCGAGTCTCAAAATTCACAAATGCACGGACAAATGCCCAGACTAGAATTCACAAATGTATTTCAATGCACATTAAATATATTTTGCTGTGAACCCTGCAGCATTTGTGTGCAGATTTTTGAGACTCCCATGATGTGCTTCGATCCACAAATGCACAGACAAATGGCTGTAGCCAATCAGACGACTGCCTTCTGTTCAGCCAATCACAGCAGTGTAGCTTCAAGGGTTTGTTTCAGTGTGATCGCTTCGCGTTGTATCTGTGCATACAGAAATGCTAACAACAGAGACAGAGCATGTAAGTCACAACTAAAAGATGTTTAATTATTTTAGACAGATTTTTCAAGTGTTGTATTGGAGATTGTTCAATAATATGATATGAAACAAGTCAAACAAACAATTCTGGATTTGTGTGGGCATTTGTGAATCGTTTTCTGTGCATTTGTGAATTTGTGTGTGCATTTGAAAATTTTAAGACTGTCCTTACTCATAGGAGCTGTGGTGGGCAGACTTACTTTCATAGGAGGTTCAACAAATAAAAACCTCCTCCTCCAGTCTGTCACTAACTTCAAAATGTAATGTCTCATTAAAGTTACCTTAGATCTTTTTGGGAGTCTGGTTCTCCACCAGGTTTCTGTCCCCTGAAGGAAGTTTGTTCTTCTCCATTGTAACTTATCGTATGCTGTAAAGATCTCCACTCATGGTGGGTTAAGATTAGATCAGAGATCACAATCTAGTCTTCATATTGGGTCTTTGTTAATAAAACATTTGCATGTTCAGATTGATTGATTGGTTAAGAATAAGGATTGCCTGGTGGGTGTTGCTTTGTGGACTGCAGTCAGACTAGGGTTCAGCCACAGGGTTCTCCGTCTTCTTTTTTTTTTCCAACTAAAATTAGACATCACACTGTGTAGCTGCATAAATTGTCAAACTGTAAAGATGAAAGCGATGCAAAGTCTGTGGGTGTCATCTCTTTTGAATATATATTTGAATGGGTAACTTTGATTTGTGACTTCCAGAGTCCTTTCCCGGTACACTGATGTCTGCACTGTCTGAAGTACTCAGGTAAATTATTCACCACTGACTGTACTGCCTGTCCTTCCAGCCACAGACACCAGAGACACTTGGGACATGGCACAGTGTTACACAAACCCTGAGACTAGGGGAGGTTTCTGTCTTGTTAATTACAGGCCCGATGCAGTTCTTTAAATAAAGTTGGACTCACAGAGGCAGCACAGAGAACCATGAGCAGAGTGCTAAAGGTCTGTTTGCCTGCAGTGCATGCTCCACTGACTTTGCTCACACAAAGCCTCCTGCTCGGCGACTTTAAGCCAGCTTTTTATGGCTCGGCGCAAAAGTGGAGGCTCCCGGGCATTTTGTCTCCATCCTGCTGTCCTCTCATCAGCAGTAAAAGCCCCCCATTTACAGGACACAGAGCTGAGAGGAACTGCAGTGAGCCACAGGGCAGCGGTTATACAGACAGATTACCTGCAAATCCCACCCTGGGGGAATGGAGAGCAGCCACATCAGCAGACTGCACACGCACACACACACACACACACCATGACACAGTGAAACAGGACTGTACCATCACCATGGCACACAGCAGCCAGCCGCTTCATTGGTGATTCAGGAGGGGGGGAGCTGGTGCTGATGAGGTCTGACTGGCTAATGTGAAATGTGAGTGGAGTATCAGGGGAGCAAAGAGTCCACATCAGGTCAGGGGGGTGATAGAGTGCTATAATAAAGACTGAATCACATGGCAAAGGTCCCCATGCAGCATCTGCATGATAAAACCTGCTGGAGAAGCAGAACTTTAACCACACATCAGGAAGTAAGTTTTAATCTGAAATAAACTCTTCCCATTGTCTCAGTTCATGCTCTAATGTGGCCTCTCAGAGTCCAGCTGCAGCAGAAAATATTCTATATTTTATTTTATATTATATTTAATGCTTAGAGTTCAATTTTTTTGGCAAGACACTTATGCTTATACTTGTACTTTCTTATATTTGTAACACTTTCTGAATGGGTGTAGTATTATGCTAAAAAAGCAACTTCCCCTAGGGGATCGGTAAAGTATTCTGATTCTGATTCTGAAAGCTGACTCATCCATCCAGTTTTCTTACTGGTAGGGTGACCATGTTCCAAAAAATCAAAAGGAGGATCCCCCCACATGGCCTCGAGGAGATTCAATTGAAATACCCAAAGATACACATAGATGGCAAAGCAGCTTTATAATCCGTATATTTATCAAAAAAAAAAAAAAATGTTTGAGGTGCAATTTTTTGGAAATGTAAAGAAACCCATTTCAGTCAGTCAAAAAAAAATTGCAAAGAAAAACTGACTTTTTTTTTAGATCATTTTCCAAGAAAATTGGCTCAGGGTTTTGAGATCAAAACTATATTAACAAGATGGA
The DNA here is from genome assembly GCA_008086565.1 of Thalassoma bifasciatum. Lineage (NCBI taxonomy): Eukaryota > Metazoa > Chordata > Actinopteri > Labriformes > Labridae > Thalassoma > Thalassoma bifasciatum. The sequence continues at coordinate 60,739 of RPOG01002989.1, read as the reverse complement.
GCCAAAAATTTTACCATTTATCTCAAAACTGTAACTAACTGGGATGTGAAATTTTCAACTTTTGATATCCTGGATTTGACTTTCTTATCAAAACAAAAAATTGGACTTAACTTACAATTTCAAGTTTTATCTCAAAATTTTATACTTTTTCCTCATAACTTTGATTTCGTATTTATAATATTTGACTTTTTCCTCATAACTTAGGTTTCGTATCTCAAAATTTGACTTTTTAACTGAGAATTATGACTTTTCATCTCAAAGTTCTGACCTTTTGTCATGACTTTGATTTGGAACATCACAATTTGACTTTTCATCCCTGAATTTTGATACTTTTCTTATAACTTTGATTTGGTATACACACTTTATAACACTTCTGTATTTGCCTCATATTCTAAGGCCCGAGAATTTGGCACGCCAACATCAAGAAGTGATACCAAGCTCCAGTCCGTCCATGGTTAGAAGATTTTGAGAAAAGATATAAATACTTAAAAGCATCAAATATGAAAACAATAAGCTATTTGAGTCTCAGAAAGACTCTCAGAGGACACTTACAGCTAACCACAGATGCTGTGTGGATCAGCTGATCATTCACTGAGCCGTGAAGCATCACAATGAGCAGAAAAGCATTGGAAAAAAAAGATGTTAAACAGAAATGTATATATTTAATGTAACATATAACAATAATTGAAACTGTACAGAGAAAACAATGCATTTAAACATATAATAAATGCAGCGCAAGAAAAAAACTGGAAGTGTTAGTGTGTGTATGTGTGTCTGCACTCCTATTGCTCTGCAGGGACGACCTCCAGGATGATCTGCAGGGTTCTGTTGAAGGAATCTGGATACAGAGAAAAGAAACATCAAAACACTTCATGTTAGATTTTAATGGCGTTCCCCAATGTCTATGAACTAAATCAGCATGTGTGGTGAAAAACAACAATTTTGTGGATTGCCATCCATTAAGAAGATATGCAAACATGTTTGATCTCATATATGAGTATGTTGTTTGTTATGATATTATGAACAAACAGCAGATCTGTAGCATTGTAACAGCTCTGCATGGATCCTGTGCAGCTAGTTATCTATCCATTTTCTTTATCCCTTTTCCCTTTGGGGGTCCCTGCTGTCATCAGGGGGAAGGGGGTACATCCTGGACAAGTCACAGGAACCTTCAATAAACTTAAATATCAAACTACAAATTCATCTAAGAAGACATCATGTGATCAGCTGACCGTTGGCCTTACAGATGAATTCTTTTGACTCACCTAACCCCCTCTGGAGCCACTTTGGTCTGTCATTGCAGTAAATAAAGATGTAGTACGCAGGGAGCCCAGTGAGGGCAATGGCAAATCCAATCCCAGTGTTGATGGGGTCGGAGTACAGCGAGAGGAAGACCATGAAGAAACAGGTCAGGCAGAAGATGACAGGGATGAAGAGAGGAACCTGAGAAGCAGTCAGCACAAGTTAAGACATGTACTCAGGTGTAAGAGGAGAAGTAAACCCAGCTTCAACCACCGGGTTGAGCTGTGTGAAGGTGCAGGTGTGGACAGACTGACCTTGAAGGGGCGGGGCAGGTCAGGTTTGGTGTACCGCATATAAATCAAACCCAGGACCACCACACCAATGAAGAGCCAGCGCAGGAAGCTCATGAAGTTCAGCAGGCTGTAGATGTCTCCTACAAACAGCTGGAGCATGGTCATAGGGTACTGCAAAAACACACACACACACAAGGAGTTAAGTTCACTTTTGGGTCCCAGAAATACCAAATGAAACAGTAAAGATAACAAGATCGTCTCTTGTTGTGTGGATGAACTCAAAAAGATCACCTCACATTACTCAAATTATTCATGTTCCGAAAAAAAATCAGTCTTAAATTTTGAGCAAATATTTTTGACTTGAATACCAGACATATTTGTGCAAAGACACTAACTTGAATTTGTATTTTTGATTTCAGGGATTTGATTAAGTTAAATTTACTTCTCCCCCGATTTATTTTTCTCAGTGTGACTGGTATTGATTCAAAATCTGTCCACCTGATCTGAACCTGGGAGTAAAAATGCTTTCAAAATAAGACCAGAACCTTCAATAGTGGTCTTTGGACCAGTTTTGAAACTAGGACTTGGACTCAAAAATTTGATTGAATAGTGTAGTAGTTGCAGTGGATGTTGTTGGAAATTAAAATCTCTCCTCATGCCTGTTTTTCTTTGTGGGGTCAGGTGATGTTATTGTGTCACACTCTGAGATATGGAAACTTCAGCTCTACAACATGTTCACTTTACAAAGCTTCTCCAGCACAAGCAGCGGCGTCGTTTTGGAGGAGGGGAGGGGCGAGAGAGATGCTACATTCAAATTCATGCTAGTTTTCCAGGACTGCCAACCCTGCCTTTAACACTGGACACACACTCACAGACGTGTGTTTCGTTGTGTCTGCAGAGAACTGACCATTATGAGGACGGCAGCCAGCGGCGTGTGTCTACGGATGTGGACCATGCAGAGAACCTCAGGGAGCTGTCCTTCTCGAGACGCCACAAAGAACATCCTGTCCACACACACACACACACACACACACACAAGCACAAAGAGATTGCCTGAAAGACTGAACTTGATGTGATGTCACGCAAACCTTAATGTAAATGTCAAAATGAAATCTGAGTGTGAAACAATCATAAATGATCAGAAATGTATACTAGTGCCAGTGTCATTGAGAACAATTCAATGTCTTTTCATGTTGTGTTGTTATAATGTTTTGGCATCTATCCTGAAATGAAACAACAACTGAAATTGCAATAAAAATTGTTATTAAACCCAAAATGTAATAACTGGTGATGCTGAGACTATAACCTTCTACCTTTGTCAGTTGATATATTGAGGGGCAGGCAAAATATTTTTCTTCTTATAGTGTTGTATAATTTTTTTTATACCATCAGTTGAGTCAGTAATATAAGGATTGAAGGGCGCATGCTTCATTGCAGATGCTGGTGTCACACACAAATGCCCCACCCCCCATATGTATACGTACATTTGCTAAAACAATGTGTGCCAATTCATAATACTGATTAAATCATACATATTACAACCCCAATTTCAATGAAGTTGCGACACTGCAAGTTTCAATAAAAACAGAATACGATGATTTGCAAATCCTCTTCAACTTAAATTCAATTGAATATACTACAAAGACAAGAGATTTAATGTTCAAACTGATAGATTTTATTGTTTTTGTCTAGATATTTGCTACTTTAGAAATAGATGCCTGAAATGGAATGCTACAGGTTCAGCAGACTCATCATTCTCTGCTTCCCTACAATGATTGGCTGAAACCACTTCACCACGCTGCTGCGTCCTGTTGACGGACATGAGTACCTAATGTGCATATTTCCCATACAATTCACACGTCGGTAGCTTTTTGCACAGTTTAGAGGGGCGAGTCGCACCAGCATATTTAGATGTCAAATTGTGTACCTGCTATGCAAAATGTGAACAGGTTGGCGGGTCTACATAAATGCTGAAAGGTGAACCCAGGTTTTGGAGCAACACATGCTGACATCCAAACAACATCTTTTTCTGGGACGTCCCTGATTATTTTAGCAAGACAATGAAACCAAGACACAATCTGCACCTGTTACAATAGCATGGCTTTGTAGTAAAAGAGTGCAGCTACTAGACTGGCCTGCCTGCAGTCCAGACCTATCTGATATTGAAAATGTGTGGAACATTATGATGCACAAAATACAATAACAGAGACCTCCAACTGTTGAACAACTGAAGTCCTTCATCAAGCAAGAATGTGAAAGAATTTCACCAACAAAGCATCAACAATTAGTGCCCTCAGTTCACAAACACTTATTGAGTGTTATTCAAAGGAAAAGTAACGTAACACAGGGGGGAAACATGAAGCTGTCCCAACTTTGATGAAATATGTTGCAGACATCTATTTTAAAATGAGCACAAAAACAATAAAGTTCAGCAGTTTGAAAATAAAATATCTTGTCTTTTTGGTGTATTCAATTGAATATAGATTGAAGAGGATTTGCAAATCATTGTATCCTGTTTTTATTTACATTTTACACAATGTCCCAACTTCATTGGAATTAGGGTTCGATAAGGTTTACAATTACATATTACTGCACATAATGTATATGCCCCATTACATGGCATGTTATTACATTACGCAGATTATGACACATTATGCATACTATTATGCTATATGCTATACTATTGGAATATAGGATATCATAGAGTATTCTTGATCAATCCTCCCATGGGGATTGTTGTCACAGCAGCTCACAACAATCAAAGAGAAAAGATGCAGGAAAAATACTCAAGGTGCTTTGTCAGTGTGAATGTGAGCTGTAGAATGAAGACCAGGAACATGGAGGGTTTTCTTTTGTATGTTTGTTTGTTTGTTTTTTTTGTTTTTTTTACCTTGACAAGGCAAAGATGCAGCCGTTCATGGAGCCATAACAGGACAAGGCCACAAACACTGGGACAGCGATGGAGAAGTTTCCCAACAACTTATCTGCAAATGTCTGTTATGAGGAGAAAAAAAAACAGAGAGAGCAAGAATAATAGATTCATTTGCTGATAGAAAGAGTGATCAGTATATCTGTACTTATCTTTCTTTGTCAAAGGCAGATTAATACTTGAGAACACAGCTTAAGGCTAGTTAAGCACTAAGTAAATAAAAAAAAGAAATAGATCATCTGTGTAACACGTCATACCCTGAGGCATGTTTTCAGAGTGGGTTATACACCACCTCAGACAAATGTTGGACAAACTAAAAGTTTTAAACTGTTTTGTAAAGAGCATGTGGTTTGAATGTATCGAAGTTAAACTTGATTTAACCGTGCTTTGGTCTTTTTCATTTGGTCAGATGGAATTAGAGCTGCTGGCTGGCCTGCTGGCAGTAATTGTCATAAATGGGTTAAGCAGAAGTGGGAGAAGAAGAAGCTGCTTATTATTCATAAGGCCATTCAGAACTGATTAGTCACCGTCCAAGCTTGTGCAGCAAGGGAGGAAAAAAAAAAAATCCAGCCCCTTGTGTAATTAAAACTCAACATAAACGGAAACTGTGATTTAACATCACAGTCAGGTAACCGTCTTCTATGATGTAATATCTGGTATGCTCACTTTTTGTTGGTGGTACATTTTGACATTCTTTAAGGAGAAACATCTGACAACATTTCCAGTTTCGGTAAATCGGACACTAATAGTCGACTGTATTTTTGAGGCCTGTAAGCGATAGAAAAGACGCACCTTTAGAATGTAAGAAGTTACGAATTTACAACAAATGTCATGAAAAACAATCTCCTCTTTTATAACTGGGTTGCACAGCATCACAGTAGCAGCCATTAACTAGCTGCGGATGTTGACTCCAAAGTCTTAAACTTGAGATACAAAAATGAGAGACACTTTTACGTCCCATCTTTTCCATTAGCAGCTGTAAGTGAATGTTCCTCCAGCATTACATGATGACAACTTAAGGAAGAAGAATTGATTAAATCAGAGTTAAAGCTCTGCAGCCTCTCCTACCCATCAGCCCTCACACGCTAACATTATATGAACACCTGTAATTTATGCCGTCTCATATTACTGACTGATCTTTGAGGTCAGCTTCCTCCAGACAAGTCCTAGACATGAGTTAAACTCTGTAATCAAGTTTGAGTTGTAAACTTCTGCCATTTGTCTGTGAGAGAGGAAGAGGAGGGCGTAATTCTTTGATTCCATCAGCGCCTTTTAAGAACACTTAAATGCTCTTAACACCTTTCTTAAGGCGCTGCTATCGCTCATTGTGCACAGGGCAATAAGAGTAAGTACATTAGGAAAGATCTGAGCTTGCGCCATGAATGAGTCTGCTACAGTTTACAGTTGCACTGATGGCAGCTCTCAGGCTAATGAGGAACTGTGTGTGTTATTAGTGGGTGTGTTTGATGTGATTAGCATTTACACAGCGAGGCTGGAACAATCGCATTAACAGCTGATGGGAGGTAGACCTGTCAGAGACTCTGGGCTAATAATGCCCTGCAGGAAGCTAACCAAGGTGCTTATGGGGAGGTCGCAGCTTAGGAGGCTAGAGGGGTCGACTGAGGACAGAAGACGGGAGAAAATGAAATCGAAGAAAATGTTTCTGTTTTATTGTTTTTCGCAAAAGAAAATGTCTTTTTGAACATAACATGAGCCACATTCAATGGAAACGTCCACAAAAATGTCTCATTTCAAGATACTAAAAGACAAAAACAATGTCTGACATGCTAGCAACAAATCTGACGATGGGGTAAGAAAAAAATTTCTTGTATCAAGAAATCATTCAAATTTCAAGAAAAAAAATTTTCTCACTCCATTGACAGATTTTGTTTTTACATGTTTCAGTCTATTCAGAAGTCATTTTTGTCTTTAAATATCTTGATAAAGAACATGTTTCTGGACTTGTTAGTTGAATGTGGCTCAAAATCGAGCACAATTAGACATTTTTAATCAAAATAAGATAAAATGTTAGTTAGATTTCAGTTTTTTCAGTGCATTCCATTCCGAACTTTACCCCTCAGTTTCAATATCAGTTCAGATGTAAAAATGGTTTAGTATGTAGTACAAAGCCAGGGAACATGGTGTGTACACCACAGTTGAATTAAATCTTTAGCCTTATGTGTTGGAGGGCTGTCAATACTTGAACAGATTACAATTAATATTTAAATTTGTGCCAGTGGGGGGACATGTAACATGTTTTCTAAGGTATTTCTTACCACAGCAACAGCATCTGAGCCCAGGAGCTCCTCTGCTGACAGCACAGTGTAGTACGCCACGTTGGTCAGCACATAGCAGGAAGTCACTATCCCCATGGAGATGCAGATAGCTAATGGCACAGTCCTGAAAGCAGGGGAGAAAATAGCAGAGACAGAACACTATCATTCACTCCTCTATGACCTCTGCCTTTCTTCTTTCTCACTGTTTCCTGCACAGAAATCAAATGATGGGTGAACAGCAGGGAGGAAACCACACATGGAGGAGGGGGCCAAACAACAGTGTGACGCACAAAAAAGACAACGTGCAGTATGAAACTTTCAAGATAAATTTAGATTAAGAAAACTACAATGTGTGAGGTAATTTGATATTTTACTGATAAAGTCAGGTATCGCAGATTCACCTTACTGTAAAGACTATATGAAGAAGCAGAACCTAAAGTGTGAGGTAAAGTTTGTCCTGGCTGAACAATGATATTTGGAATGTAATGAAATAGACAAAGTGCTGGGTGTTTCTTTTAAAGCTGTCTTATGTATTTCTTTCTTTTAACAGTGCCCTCCACTGGATAAAGTCATAAACTCATACAGAAAACAAACCGTGCAGATTGAAAACACAGATTTGTGGTACCTGAGCTCCCCAGCTGGAGTATCCCATGGTTTTATTCTGGGGCTGATCGTATGTAGCCTCATGAATCAAATTCTCTAACCACTCGTGTGGATATTTCAGTTCAGTTCTAGACTGATGACTGAAAACTGCACACACATGCTGAAGCAATGCACATACAGTCATGGACGAAAGTATTGAAACCCCCGGAATTTTTCCAGAAAATACACCATTTCTCCCAGAAATTGTTGCAATTACAAATGTTTTTGGTATGAATGAGTTTATTACTTTGATGTGCATTGGAGAAAAAAAAAACGGAGGACAAAAGTTAAAATTGACACAATTTACACACAACCCAAAAATTGGGCTGGACTAAATTAGTGTTAAACCAGTGGCTTTGTGGCTTCAAAACTCAGATGACATCCATATTTAAAACATTAAGAATACTGTATGTCTCTTTTTCTCTCACTAGCCAGCAGAGGGCCATCTGTGCTCACATGTATCAGTCACTGAGGAATAAATTGATTTGGTTGAACTATCAAAGTTTCCCAGCATCATTTCTGACCCCAATCTTACCTTTAACAAAAAGACAAAGTATCAAACTAACTCTGGCAAATTTACACCACAGAGAGGATGAAAATCTTTGCTGCAGACTGAGTCAAAGAACCAGTTTATTGCCTTAGTAGAGCTAACAGAGCTAACACATGAAGAGGGCAAAATGACTTGACAAAAAGTGTCCAAAAAAAAAAAAAAAACATTCCCAACTGTCTTGCCTATGCACCTACAGCTTATAGACAGGTGCATATGCGTACAATTTGCTTTTCTATTTGAAATTAGTTGGTGCCCGTTATATTCAGGGACGCCATATGTCAAAGACCTTCAACATCTGTAAAATATGAAATGATACGTGCTCAATTTAGAACCCTGAACAGACAAACCCAACCAGCCCATTCCTGCCTGACCCTTGTTTCTGGTTTTGATGCAAAGAAGCTAAGTAGTTTTTTCAACACCAGGGCCTTGTTGCGGCCTCTCAATGCCCTTTTTCCCCGCCACCTTTAATACAATTCTGAGTGTCCGAACATTGGTGAAAGGTCACCAAACTTAAATTCACTAATGGCAAAAAATGTATGAATCTAGAACTTTTGTGCTGATATCTGCTCCAGAGTGCCTGAGTAACTTAAAACACAGCCCCTCCAGCTACTTTTACCTAAATGCATGACCTTTTTTGTGCATAATTACCATACCAAGGCTTTCAGAACAGTTTTGTATGACTGGAGATCAATCCAAAACCTGGTCTGTGTGTTATAGAAACACTGGATATTTAAAACTCACTGGGTGTGGCCAGGACAGACTGACAGAGTTGACAGCTTTTTCGGTAACATGCAAACCTTAATTACCTTAATAACTTTGATGTACAAAGTTGGATCTTGCTGGAAATGCACAACAATGTTCAGTTTCACAGACATGAGTGCTTGGCAGATCCTGCTGTGACGCAGGCGCAGGGTCACTCTGTGTCGCTGACAGTTTTTTTTTAATGTGTGATTCTCTCCTTTTTTAAGGAGACTGCTCAGGTTAATATAATGCTTTTTACAAAAAGGACAAACAAATAAAACTTACCGCTCAGGTTTTTCCACCTCCTCCGTCACAAAGTTTAAATAGAACCTGTAGAGGCACACGGTATTATTTCATCATCTAATTACAAAAATGCTTATCCATCAGCCATTCATATGGAACAATTAATTCTAGATGTGTTTAGATGTAAGTGAGTGTGTGTGTGTGACTTTGGTACTGTTGACCCATCTCTTCTTCTTGGTTATTGACCTTATTTTTCTCACAGATTGTATGTGTCACAACTGTAAATATTCAATCAGAGCTTGTGGTGTTCCACAGGGCTCAGTCCCAGGCATTCTTTTATTTAGTTACCCGCATTAATAACACGTTATATACTTATATGGCCATCTCTGTTTCTCACTGTAATCTCTATCTCTATGCAAATGATACTCTTATGTATAGGTTGGATGGTGATGATGAATGTAGGCGGTGACCATACCTACCACCCAGCGTATGCATACATCCCCGAGTAGAAGGCCAGAGGCATCCCAGACAGCTTTACGTTGTTCATGTCAAAGGCATTCTCAAAGTTCCAGGTTTCACCTAATCACACACACACACACACACACACACACGCACACACACACACACACACACACACACACACACACACACACACACACTTGACTTCACTGTCTGCCTGAAGCACTGTAAAAGTTGAAATAGCTTTAGCAATAGGATGATCAACCTGTTAGAGTGACAACTAAAGTGGTTTACTGATAATGAAGAAGTTTTCAGCCTCATTATCTTTGAGATGCATATCATTGTTCAGCTGCTTCACAGAGACTCCAGCTCTCTGAGGCTGACGTGCATCAGGACTTTGATAACACCTGCTGTGACGTTGTTGTGAAATGCACGTGTTATGTGTTCAACTGAGCAGCTGTGTGTCAGCACCTGCCAGGCCTCAAGGTTATATTTACGGAGCACAAAGTTGTGTAAGACAGAACATGCTGTGTTAATTGTTGCAGCTGAGTGCTCTGCGGGAAGTCACAGAATGTTCCAGAAGAACAGAACAGAGCTGATTCCTGGAAGCGGCTGAAGCTGTGGTGAGGTACGAAGGTACTATTGGAGCTTATTATGGTTAAAGTGACTCACCTTTGAATAATTGGTACATTCCTGGTACTATGATGATGGCGATGGCAAGGAGCTTACTGAACGTGAGGAAGATCTGAATCCTGGCAGTCCATGTTACACTCATACTGTTTAGGTACATCACAGAGGCTGAGGAGAGACAGGGGCAGAGAGAGAGAGAGAGGGGGGGGGGGGTCATGACATTTTCACTGTTAACATACACTGCCTGGCCAAAAAAAAGTCGCCACCTGGATTTAACTAAGCAAATAGGTACGAGCCTCCTATAGGATAATTACTGCATGGGCGATTATCTTTCAGTTGGCAACAAGTTATTTAACCCCAACTGGTGCAATGAGTTGCTTCTCATTTCCTAAACAACCATGTGGAAAGACACATCCTGTGGTCGTGGAAAAGATGTTAGTCTGTTTGAGAAGGGTCAAATCATTGGCATCAAGCAGAGAAAACATCTAAGGAGATTAAACTATTAAAATTGGGTTAAGAACTGTCCAACGCATTATTAAAAACTGGAAGGATAGTGGGGACCCATCGTCTTCCATGAAGAAATGTGCCCGGAAAAAAATCCTGAATGATGGCGATCGGCGATCACTGAAACGTGTGGTGAGATCAAATGGAAGAAAAACAACAGTAGAACTCAGGAGTATGTTTAATAGTGAAAGTAAGAGCATTTCCACACGCACAATGCAAAGGGAACTCAAGGGATTGGGCATGAACTGCTGTGTAGCCTTAAGAAAACCACGAATTAGTGAGGCTAACCGGGGAAAAAAAGGCTTCAATTTGCTAGGGAGCATAAAGATTGGACTCTGGAGCAATGGAAGAAGGTCATGTGGTCTGATGAGTCCAGATTTACCCTGTTCCAGAGTGATGGGCGCATCAGGGTAAGAAGAGAGGCAGGTGAAGTGATGCACCCATCATGCCTAGTGCCTACTGTACAAGCCTGTGGGGGCAGTGTTATGATTACCATCATCAATACAAGATCTTGGTGAAAAATTAATGACACACTGGGTACTCATGTGCCTTATGGCAAGAGGGTACTCTTGTGCAAATTTGACTCCCATCAGAGCAGTTTAGGACGTGTTTAGTTCAGAGGGGGGCTCAGTACGCATTTTTCAACAGCTGGGCCATAAGGGGGAAGGCAGCCCCTGCCCACCCCTACCCCACCTCTGTGATCTATACTGTCCTCATCACAGTTATTATGTTGCTGCTTTGGATTGCTGCCATGCCTAATAATGTTGTAGTTCACACACTGACATTCACAGTACAGTTAAAAGCAACAATAGACAAAGCAGAGTTATTTGAGTTGAGTCAGAGGAATTTTTGCAACATCCGGTTTTTAACATGGGTAAAATGAAGTGTGAAGCTCCTTATATATCACACAAGGGGACATAAAAGCTTTTCAGCAATGTAGAATAACACTTGGTATTTTATTAAATTAAATAACATTATGATGGTATTAATTGATGTTGTTCTATTTATGTCAGGCATTTTGGAGGTTAGGAATAGATAATATTAAAGATTCAACATGACAGCCTGCTTTCTAAAGGATGTGGTTCATGTTATTAGTGTCTGATCTGTCTGTCACAGAAAACTTCCCCACAAGTCAACTGTGAAGTCACACATGAAAATGTAGTGGAAAGTAAATAAAGTAGACATCATCAAAAGTAAATATTATCGTATTGTCACTGAGGTAACCAACCTTAACCCACAACCTGGACAGAGTGTGTGAACACACCTGTGTGTCTACACCATGTAACACTGAAACATGTTGCATCATTCACCTTACCAAAGAGTGAACTTGCCAGGAATTGAGTCAGTGACTATCAGAGGATGAAATGATTGCTCAGAGGAAGAAAGTTGGCAACTGTGTAACACCACAACTGTGGAAAATGTCCCTGCAGGCCTCAGTGGTGTCTGAGCATGTTGTAGTGTTTGTTTGACAGACGGTAACGTGTCCTTATTCTGCTTCAGTCTCTGCACACTCACCCTCACTGTGATCATTCCCTGGTATTTACAGAGCAGGTTACATCAGGCCAAACAGTGAAACATTCACATCAGTGTATCAATGTGCAGTTAGTCCAGGTATACGTACTGATGCCGATAGCAGTGGCCAGTTTGACAGCCATTGGAGGGATCCCACAGGGCATGAAGAGAGGCTCTAGGATGTAGCGACCAAACGCCAGAGAGATGACAGCCATCCCAGCAGGCCTGCAGGAAACAAACATGAGAAGCCATAAAATCATCACTGCTTCAGCTTTGGTGCACCAGTCTGTATTTAATGCCAAGTTAAAGGGCTGACTCACAGTAATGACACACAAAGAGACATGATCAAAGCTTAGACAGGTCAGCGGACATTTAAAAGCTCAGCAGACAGATCGTTTTCTCTGGAACCTACGTACACCAAACCTACAGAGCTCAAAAGAAGTAATTGGACAACATCTTGGTAAGCAATGTCCAGAGCTTTGTTCAGATACAGGTGTTACAATTGAGTGCTGTCTTTGAAATTAGCAGTATGGAGGCTGCAAGTAGAGCACATATGAATTAATGAATCAACAGTCCTGATTGTTCCTGCACAAAAAAATCCTGTTTGATAAAACATGAGGGACAAATTTACAAGCTCACAAATACAAGATGTGTTTATGTCTTGTCATTAAGGTAATCACTATCTAGACATTATGTTTTGTTGAGACCATTGTTGTTAAATTATAAAAAGAGACAAACAAACATTAACCACCTATAGTGGAACAATATATCTATATCTATCTATATCTATCTACACACACACAGACACACACACGCACACACACCCACACACACACACACACACACACACACACACACACACATATATATATATATATATATATATATATATATATATATATATATATATATATACATACATACATACATACATACTTGAGGGAATTCCCACAGTTTTTATCTTCAAATCAAATGTGTGTATACCAAACACATTGACGATGAAAAGTTATAGAAGGTTTTTTATTGCAGCTCAGTGGGTGTGGCCAGGGGAGGCGACCAAAGTTGACAATTTTCTGGCCAACATGCATATCTGAATAGCTTTTATGTTTCGTATTGGATCAGGACCAAAATGCATAAAAATGTTCAGTGTCACAGCCTGAGTACATGTTTCTCTTTTTTTTCATCAAAGTAAGGCGCCCCGTTATGACAACACAGAGTCTTGGCTTTTTGTTGAGCAGATCTTTCTGCAGACACTGCATGGTTTTGCTTTTCAGTCATTTGCAATTTGTGCACATGCAGCGATCACATGCCCTAATAGGTACATAGGGGGCAGGTAGCTGCTTATTGCTACTTGTTGCTTTAATTTTTCTTTATTTCCATGCACCTGTATGACACTTGTATGGGGCGAATCTCAGGGTGCCAGTAGACAAAGATACATCTGTTTCTATTTGGTTGAGTGGTTAAGTTTTCTTATCTTGCAGACAAACCTGAGACACAAGATATTTCAGTTTTTTCTATTATGAAGCAGTTGGTATACAGTAGTTTTTGGCATGCCTTTATCATTTTCTTGAGCTGATTCTAAGATGATCCACCTATCCTGTCCATGAGTGGTTACACATTGAAAAAATACAAAAACTAGTTCACACATGCTAGATAATATTAAAAACTCAGATATTTCATGCATAGAGTATATACTGGTGTGATTTCACAGTATGAATGATCCAGATCTTCACACATCTTTACTCCAGGGTATCCCCAGACTCAGGGTAGGAACGGGTCCACAAGAGCAGACGCCCATCAAAGAGCTGTATATCTTATCTCTTTCTAAGAGGTCATTGGACTGGGAAATGGTCAAGTAGCCTGAACTATCAATATAGCTCAGTCATGGATAGGGTGAAGAAACCAGCTGTGTGTGAGAAACCCAGACACGACAGTGTGGCTGTCTGACAAATCTAAAGGGACGAATCCTAAAATCTGCATCACTGCTTCTCTGGACTCAGCTTCTGCCAAACTTACACCCACTCTGACTGAATATTTCAGTGTTTTTGGAGGCAGTGTTATGGATTTATTCAGATATGTGGCACATGTACGTGTGCGTATTTATGTGTGTGTGCATGTGTCTAATATCTGATTGGCCTCAGTCATGTTGTTAATGGTCGTCAGCTCAACTGGAAACACGTTTGGCGCCTTATCTCAGGGCTCATCACTTTTTCTCTCTTTGTTTCCCACGTCAGCCAGAGAGGAGCTCTCCCTCTCTCTGTGTCTCTCTCTCTCCTTTTCTCTATCCTCCTCTCTTTCTCTCTCCTCGCTCAGTGCCTCAGCATGCCTTCTTTTCCCAAGCTTTCCAATGAGTCCCACTTGCATGAGGCCAGCATCAAATTGGGTGACTCAGGATGGCCACTAGACTGTTTTTACTGCTCTGCCTCGGCTGAGTACACACACAGCTGCACACCCAATGTTTTCTCACTTCACTGGTCTAAACTAAACCCAGCACCGCACACAAGGTCACAGCCAGATTTATACGCTTGGTGTGGTGTAGCAAAACAGTCGGGCAAATTTCCTGCAACTCAGTTCATCATGCAATATTTGGTGAACTACATTTAAATGACTGAGAGTCGATATTTTTTTTACCAATGACGCAACAATGAAACCTGTTTTTGAAGTGTGAGGGTCTTGAGCGACTCTTTAGACATTTGCAACACAGTTGACGGGCCTAAATTGACCACTTAAGGAACTACAGTTTTTTTCTTCTTCCTTTTTTATTGTTTTCTGTTTTTGAGTATTATATATATACATTGTCACTCAGGGTCACGGTAGATACTAGGTTGACCTTATTCTAATAACCCTCAAAAAAAAAAACCTTGAAGATCCTTCAAAAATGCCCAAGGATACTAAAGGACAACAAAGTAGCTTAGTAACCTATACATTTTTCTCAAACGTTCCTTTTTTGTTTAGAGTAAACATTTTCTATGATGGAAACATAAAAATGTAAAGGTGCCCATTTCTGGCAGTTCAAATTTAAAAATGAAAAACTTGCCTTGTTAGGGTTTTTTTACACCTATATTTTGAAATAAAATGTCAAATTAATGAGATGAAAAGTCAAGATACTAACTTTTGAACTCAAAAATTTGACTCATTATGGGCTAGAATTTTGTCTTAATAAATCCAAAATTTTAAGATGAATGTCAAAATTTTGATCTTAAGCTTAAAGATTTGATTTTTTGTAAAATTTTGACTTTTTTCCTCATAGCTTTGACTTCATCCCAAAAGTTTTACTTTTTAATTTCAGATTTTTAACTTTTTTCCCTTTGGAAAAGGGAAGTCCTTTAGAATTTGGACTTTTTCCATCTCAAAATGGTTACTTCTTATCTCTAAATTATGACTCACCTAATATTTGAAAAAAAATAAATAAATAAAAAAAAATAAGTTCATATTTATCTTGTGCAAAAATAAAAATAATGTCTCAGATTCTTAGTCAAAGATGAATTTAGATTTTCAGGCATTAAAATTTTCAGCTGACCAAAAAGGTGCCATCTTTGGTGTCTCCCACTGGTTAGACCAGGAGCAAAGGAAGGATACCACTGCACATCTGCAGTTGGCCTGTAGAAGTGCATTTCCACTTCAGTATTTTCTGTCTGAGAGCGCAAAGCAAACAGTCAGAGTTTCATGTTTTCCTGCTAAACAACTTGACAGGTTTGAGTATCAGAATAATGTCGGTAGCTAAGTGCAGTTTTATTTAGTATAAATGTCTGTAGAACAAGCTGAGAAAAACATAGGCTGTTTTCCAAACCACCTACTACATACTACATGTGAAAATAGTAGGTAGTAGCCGTCTACCTACTACTTTCACATGTAGTATGTAGTATGACTGTTTTGTTGGACCTGTTTATTAGTGTACTACTCTGGATTTCTGTTTCAGGAAGTGGTGCTGATGGGTTTCTTTCTAATGTCTAACTTTATCATATGTAAACCATGAGTACATTTGGCATTTCAGTGATTAACTCACCACATCAATCAGTGGTGAAGTTCCAGGAGCAATAAAAGTAGGTAAGTCAAATTAGATGTCAATGAGATACAAAGGAAAATAAATGAAATTAAGCATGGGAAGGGAATAGTAGTTGTAAATTTTTTTGGTATTTTCATTATTTTTAGTGGTTCAAGGAACATTTTTAATTCATTTAGAAAAACAACAAATTCAGGAAGAGATTAGAGTCCTGATTTTATACAATTTGCAAAGGTATAGAAGTTTATTATAGCAAAATTTAATTTTTAATCTTGCACCAAAAGTTATCGTGTATTGAAAATAAATCTGAAACCAACTCATTTTTTATTTTTACAGCTGGTGGAAAAACTGCACCCACATTACCCACGTAGGCTGTTAGTTGAAAATAAAAAGTGATGAATTATTTAGGGGCTTTTATAAATTTGGTAAAAGTAAACAGCTCTTTCATGATGAAGTGAGCAGATTTACAGCTGTTTCTTTCCTGTCACTTCACTTTTATCTCTGGGACCGTTTCACATTTTTGTTGTTGTGTTATAGTTGAGCTGATTTATTCCAGTAGGTGTCAGTAATTCACCTCAACCTGAGCGCCCCTAAATTGACAAACGGCATTAGCACCGTGCATTGTGGGAAACAGTACGTCAGGTAGACTGGTCTGTTGCATACTGAGAAATTTTCCCAGATCAGTAGAAACATCCAGGAACTTGTAGTTTACTACAGATCTACCAAATTTTTGCATACTGATACTACATACTGAATTTCATCCGAAGTAGTAGGCACCGCTAGTGTAGTAGGCGGTTTGGAAAACAGCCATGGACATCCCGGGGATTTAAAAAAAAATCCCCTGGGACATAATTTTGCCACCAAAAAGGAGGACAAGCAAAACATAATGTTCGGCCACCCTACCACAGAATTCTCTCAAAGTCATGCTCCTCACTAACAGTGGTGCTTTATCAGCTGAGGCTCCATCTGCAAATGTTTATTATTAAAACCATTCATTACATCATCTTAGGTGCTTACTGATCGACTTCATGTATCCATTACTTACTTGTCTCTGTGTTGAAATAAACCTGTGCAAGAAGTTTTGGTCCTTATTAAGCACAACAGTGCACTAAAAATGCTCCTTTAGTGAGGAAGGGAACAGCTGGACTGGGTGATAAGTCTCCACAGACCACTCTGTTTGAATAATACATGGACCTCATGTTCATAAAAAATACACATTACAGTTTGAAGTTAGCTCCAGAGCGTGGGAGATGAGGATGCAGACTTTACCTAATGGCGATAAGATCCGCCCACAGTCGTATGAACGCCATCTGAGGTCCGAAAGCTTCCATTATGTATGTGTAGTGGCCACCGGACTTTTTAATACAGGTGCCGAGCTCGGCGTAGGACAGCGCTCCTGCAGAGACAGAGGTGACAAATAGCCTCAGGCTCAGAAACAGAACAGTAGGCACAGGGGCCGTAAAAGTGTCTCTAACACATTCATAAAACCACACCGTCCCTCCTGGGGCCCCATCACTGCCCAGATATATGACTGTGGGAGCCTCAACTCTGTAACTTAAGAAAGGAAGATTTAGGTGGATGGATTTTAATTACAAGTTTAGGGAGTACGACTTAAGGGCAGCGAGGAGGGTTTAGGGATGGGGATTCAAGGATGATGTGCTTGGGCTTTTCATTACAGTGGAAAAATGGAAGGATTTAAGGATTCTTCAACAATATATGCAACAATATACAGATGTGCAAGAAGAGATATCTTTTCAGAAGGCTGGGGAACCTGTATTTCAGACTTTGAAAAACAAAGTGCTGGGAAGAAAACCTGTTCTGCTCTCATTTGAAACTAACCACACTTTAGGTTCAGTTCTACCAGATACTTTGTTATCCCTACCAAGGAACACTTGAGACAATATTATGACAGCTGCTCAAAATAAGCAACGTGATCTGTTTTCATTCACTTTTAAGCATCTCACTTAATGCACAGCATGTGGGGCTGTAGTCAGCAGGAGAATTTTGGAGGGATGTTCAGAGATCTCGTCCTGGGTACACCAATAAAAAAATGCTGATAGATCTACTTAAGAAAATAAAGGCAATTTTTTTTTCATTATTTATTTATGATGCTGAGGCAAGATTGCTTTTTGTTGAAACCTCTCTCTTTTTTTCACATGACAAATAAAATCCAAGTAAAGCGAGTTTCATTTTGTCAAGTAGATTAAGCAAAACTAGAAATTGTATGAATTACTTTATCTTTTGATATTTTTAATGAAGTTTTGAGTAATGTAAACTTAATTACATCATTTACATGAAGCATGAGGGGTTGCTGGTCTACACTGTTGAGCGTAGCCTGTCTAGGCCATGGAGCGTAAACAGCAATTGTTTCATTTGTTATTCCAGAAATAACAAACGAAACAATTAAGATAACAAGATCGTGTCTTGTTGCGTGGATGAACACAAAAAGATCGCCTCACATTCCTTAACTTATTCATATTCCAAAAACATACACTCTGAACAAATATTTTTTTTTACCTAAATACAGATATATTTGTGTTAAGACACAGACTTGGATTATTGTTGTTGATTTCAGGGATTCAATTCAGTTAAATTTACTTCTCACAAGATTTATTTTTTGAGTGTACCTGTACCTGTATCTGTATTCAAACAGGCAATAAGACAGGCTTATATCATTTTAGAAGTAATTGTATAATTTTTGTGACATATAGTCTGCTACCATTGGTCCTGTTTGTTCTTTTGTTTTTATGTTGTTGTCCAGCAGTTTTTACAGATCTCTCTCTGGTACTTTCTAGTATGTGCCCCTGTAGAGTGCTGTCAACTTTTTTACACTTTTCAACAGTTGAATCCTAGACTGAATTTAGCATTCTGTTACTGTTATGGCTCAACTGGTCACTCTTAAGCCAGAAGGTTCAACAATCAGACCAGCGGAGATTCCTGCAGAACCCTGGGTATTTAAGGGGCCATTTGCACAACAACGGTAAGGGGGTGAAATGCAAAAGTATTTTTGCGTTTTAGCCTCTTGTTTACACAGAAACGGCTTTCTAGCAGACGCAAAATACAAACTTCAGGAACATCGCTTCATTGTTGCAGTGTAAACAGCAATCCAGAGTTTTCAGTGGAATTGTGGATTTTTGTGGATTCTTACGCACTAAACCTTCACTGCGTCATGCGCAAACTGAACAAAGACAAAAGCAACCAACTGTTTTGTTCTTGTGATGCCCAATATAGAGACTACCTTCCATCGCAATGTTTATCTATTGCTTTATTTCAGCAAAAAGGGAAGAAGTTCTCATTAAAAACGTAACGTGATCAGCTCACCTCCCTAAACCATTGTTGTTTAACAGCCCCGAAAGTCATATCCCCATCAGCGTTCTAAGTCCTTCAGTGTTTGTGTATAAACACAGTTTTGGAGGGTTTTTTTCACTTGATTTAAGTGTTTTCTTGTAAAAGTCAGTGAAGTGTTGTTGTGTAAGTGGGACCTAACTTGCATAAGGATACAGAGGAGGGTAAAACTCCAGGATGCATAAGCTATGAAGACTAGCTGGGAGTCAGACGTTGGATCTCAGGGACTGCAGTAGTGATGTGTCGTGCTCAATGCTTCAGCTTTAAGAGCCGATTCTTTGCAGTGAATCAGAAGAGCCAACTCCTTTCAGGTCTCAACTTCCTCTCACTTCTCAGCTCCACTCACAGCAGAACGTTGTTTTGATGGACAGCATGGTAGCCACACGTGAGGATATAGGACCAAACTATCACGTGATAGCAGAGAGGGGACACTCAGTCAGGTATGGTATATTGTCCCCACTCAGAAATCAGATTGTGGTGGATGGAGGGTGTGCAGCATCATAAAGACATGTGAATATAAGTGACACACACAAACGAAGCAGCATCAGGATCAGCATCTTTAATCTATTTGTTTTTGTTCAAGACAGTTGGATAAAATATTATACAAAAGTGAGAACTTGCTTTTGTAACAAAGCAAATGCAAAAAATGAGACAAATATGACAAATAAAGGGTTTACTAACACAAAGATCAGTCATATTAACCAGGTTGAGCTAAAATTGGAGGTTAAAAATGACACTAAATTCAGAACTGTTTGGGAGCCAAAAGAATTGTCTCTAACAGAGTCAAACTCCTCATCACTAGAATGAATGGATGAGTTTCTGTGTTGCCATTGGCCAAGATTGTTTCCCAGGCTTGGTTTTGGACATGCCTGGATTAGCCCCACTGTGGGACAACTAACATAAATCCGCAAGAACAGGCACAACAGGGTTTCAACACAGCAAACCAGGCTTCAAACTGTTTTTTTCACTGATTAATTTTTTCAGTATGTGCTTTGCGCGTCACATGGAGCGGGAAACACGAGTGGAGGACCAATTTGCAGATTTTAAATAAAAAGATATTTATTCAAAAAAGTCCAAAGTCCAGAACACAAAAAGGAATACAAAAACTCAATAAAACCCAAACCTCAAGAAAATCCTAAATCCAAGAAAATGGGAGATACAGGAACAGTGGAACAGTGGAACATGATGCCACAAAACCAACTTCCTTCGATCACAATGAACCGACAAGGAACTTAACACAAGACGGAGACTATATGAAAAACATAAGGGGCAATCGAACTGGAGGTAAACTCGAGAGTATTAGGAAAACTCAACTAAACACACAGAGCAATAACAGTGGAAGGGCAAACATGAGGGAAACACAAGAAGGACTAAGAACACAGGAACCCTAAACAAAGAGAACACAAGACACACGGGAAAATCACAGCAAGAAACCAGACTTAAACACGGGAGTACAGAAATACACTGTACAAGAATGAAACATAACCAAAACCATAAACCACAAACTAAGAACTGAACAAGAAAAGCCAAACCAAAGACAGAATCATCACAATATGATGATTAAATTAATTTGTTGGAAATATTAAAAATGCACCTCGTCAGATATCAGTCTCATTAAACCATACAGTTATGGAAGACAAGTGACAGGGTCCAGATGTTAGACAGACTGAAGATGCTAAAATAAGCCAAGAATTGAGTTTAAGCTTCATTCCGCCTCGTAAGTCAGACACAAAATGAACACTCACTGTCTGCTGTTCAGTCATCAAAATCTTCATCTTCTCAGTAAGCTGTCAGATATTCTGTGCAGTATTCTTTAAAAGCAGCCACTCTCTGAGAAGAGGTGATATCTGACATGTTTATGATCACTCGCCTTTCTCTCTTTCAGCAATTTTTTTTTCTTTTTTTTTATCAGTGATAGTGTATTTTTTGACCAGTGTTAGTTTTGTAAAGTAGAAAAGGTATCTCTCTGAGAGTCCACTCACCGAAGAGTGACAGTACACCACAGGCGATCCACACGATCAGAGACATTCCTATGCTCCCAGAATGCAGCAGGATGCCCTTTGGGGAGATGAAGATCCCGGCCCCGATGATGGTGCCGATGATCATGGAGATCCCTCGGAGAAGAGTCACCTTCTTACCCAGACCCACCTTTTTTTTGTCCTTATCCTGCAGAGTCCCATTCTGTGGGACTTTGAGTCCATTTGCTTTGCAGTCTGTTTGAGCAGGTGCATACTTTTTGGTCATTTTCGTAAAAAGAACTCTCTCTCTCACACACACACACACACACAATCAGTCCCTCTCTTTAAGTGTGTTTCTCCCGGGATGTGTCCCTGTGGTCTCACTCAGCAGGTGTGACAAGTGTAGACAAACTCGCCAAACTGGGAGTCAAAGTAAGTTCCTGGGAGGAATGCCCTCTTCTCACCCCCCTTTCTCTTTTTCATTCATGACCCATTCACTGATCCGTCCCACCCTCACAGGCCTGCTCCTCACCGCTCCAGCTTCACCAAACTTTGCTCTCTGGTTCCTCCTCCAGTCTGCTCTGCTGGTTCATCCTCTGTTTGGTTTTCTGTCATCCCTCCTTCCACGTCTCAGCCTTTTATTTACCTCTGAGCTTATGCCTCTCCTCCAAAAGCAGCTGTGACTCACAGGGGAGAGGTGTCATGCTCCTGTGGTGCAAGCTAATCATGACACAGCAAAGAAGGGCTGATACCTGTTCTCACCTCAGCACATGACTCCCTCCTCCCTCCCTTCCTTCCTGATCCTCTTCTTTCCCCTGTCCTTCACCTAATGCTGAGTTTCAGAGCTCTATCAGTGTGAGCCCTCACATGTGCTCCTCCAACTTAAAAACAACAGCTGTGTGACTTGGTCCTGGGATAGTTTCAGCCTCTTGAGGCTGTTTTCTATCAGGGGGCTCTGAAGTCCTCCAGCAGAGGATTTGAATCAGGATATGGAAGGATTCAACTTCTGAACAGAAACCAGGAATGTTTTGGTAAACTAAGTTTCCAGGAACAGCTACACACACACACATGCTCACATACACACAATGAAAAACATTCATGCACCAAGAACACACTAAAACTAGAGACCTTTGGTTTAATAACACCCAGAAGAACTTGTTATGCTTCCAAAGGTGTTGAACTTTAAAGTGACAAAGAGAGAAGAAACCAGCTTGGACAGGTGTTGAACAGGATGCAGACATGAAAGTTGTTTTTTAAAAGTTGAGTGGTTTTTTTAAGAAGAGGACATAATAGAGAATCTGTTCATGCTTCATTTTATGAAAATGGTCAGGGCCAAGCATCTCTTAATGACATATTCATTAACCTTGATGTGACACTTATATCCTGTGTTTACTATTTCTTTAAGTGATATCAGGTCTTTGTGTGTGCTCAAATCTTTATGTTCCTTCAGCACAGACCGATGAACTCAAAGCTCACCCATCTCTCGGGTGTGTTTTGATCCCAGATGATATGTGCTCAGTTTTCTGCAGTGTTACATGCTGCATAAACATCAGAAAACTCTGCTTCTGACCAGGGAAAAATGATCTCCATTAGGGGGGATATGGGCAAATATGTCAGACTGATATTTTTATGTCAGGATCAGGATCTGGATTTGATCAGGAGTGATGTTCATAGATGGACTGCTGTGACCTCTAACATCATTTTCAGACCCAAATATTTCTTATGCCACATTAAATATGAAAAAAGATTTTGGGTCTTGGTTGAATTTCAGTCAGTGTTGTGTAAACCTTTTATACCAGACCACCTCAAAAAAGAATTGCTCTCCATGCACAACCATGATCACCATGATAAATCCAGCAGTGCAGGAGGTCTGGTATCCAGGTACATCTACGCACTGTCCAGTGATGATACAGGGATTTTACTCCTGGAAAGTTTACTTTGTATCTACAAACATATAAATATAGATTGAATATTAACACTGTACTGAAATGAAAGACACTAAAGAACTGAACCTCAAAAATGGTTTCATTCAAATGAATGCCACCTAAAAGTTGAATAAAAAATGTACTTGAATAAATGTACTGTACATAACGATAAAATAGAAAATGTATTGCATTTAAAATCTAAGTACATTTGTACAGTACTTGAATGGTGAGTACATTATAACGGGTTGTTGGTGTCGCTGCAAGTAACAGCTGTAAAATAACTGAAGTGAAAGGCAAATTTTTGATAGGTTTCATTCATTGGTTTACACACGACATCCAAACCAGTCTCCTTGACTTGTTTACATTTGGTGCTGATTACTGAAACTAGAGTATAAAGACCGATAGTTGGCAAGCAACAGGGAGAACTAAAAGGGAAAACGGATGAGAGACTAATGGTGAATCAACAACATCAAGTGATTTTCCCACCATACCACAGAACAGGAGAGGTCAGAGAAAGGACAGGGCTGTGTTCTTGGCATTTTGTGCTCTGAGACATTGTCAGATGAAGCCTTGAAGCCATGTAAACTGTGCTGTCACCTCAGGAAAATCATCAACATTATGTGCCCAAGCCTCTGGATTTTTTTCAGTACAAGCTCAGGGAATGTGAAAGTAAAAGAATCTTCCTCCTGTAATCAGTCTAGTCTTTTCTATACAATCTTCAATTTAAAAAAAAAAAAAAAAAAAGAACTGCGAATATATTATACAGCCTCCATATTTATAGGGTCAGAGGTGGGTCAGACCTGTAAGTGTGAGTGAGAGTCAGGAAAGGTTGGGAAACACTAATCTAAATCCGAAACATTTATAAAGATTGGTTGTTGTTGTTTTTTTTCAATTTAATCCTGTGGTTGTAAAACAAAATTCCAGTTTTCTGGGATTTTCTGTACAGAGTTACCAAACCGTCAGAGTCAAATAATGATTCAGTACCAATATAATAATGCAGTCATAAAGTTCATGACGAGTGGGCCGGTCCAAACTAATCGCTCGGTCTTTAACATTCACATTGAAGATACCGCTGACAAGTCTGATTCTTTATTTTAGACATCACAGACTCTTTTTCACTCTAGACTTAGTTTTTACCTTTGCTTTGAGCATTGATCTCTTATTATATGAAGACATTGCAATCTACAATCCTAACTGTGTTTTATGCCACATTACTTATTGTCAGAAATCAAACCCACACACTGTAAACCTCTTACTCTGCAGCAGAGTTCTCTCATATTTTATCTCTGGGTCTTTTGTATTGCCTCATGATAATGTTGATTGTAATGGTCATTTAATGGTCATGATGCCTCTTCAGAGGGACTTTGTAACAAAACAGACTGTATGCAAAGCAAAAGAAGGAGAAGACAAGTTTTTTGTTTGTTTGTTTGTTTTTAAATAATAAAATTACAGCTTCTGCTGTTTGTAATCTGAGGGAACTGATATCTGCATGCAGAGCAGTAAACAAAAAAGCTCCGCTGCCGAATTTTGGGAACAAAAATAATAAATCTGCATGAAACACTGAAATGTGATGTCATTCATTAGTTCCTGGAGAGACATTATCAAACATTGATAGTAGTTGCTCTGATGAAGCTAAAACAAAACTTGTCAATGAACTTGCTACTTGATGCAAATTAATGCAACTTTTTGACCTCACTTAGCCTAGAGATGATATTAAAAAAAAAAAACAAGTACAGCTGACAAAACATATTTTGGACACAGTTTTCTTTTCTTTTCTTAATAATAATCTATTTGGTATTTTTATGTCCTTTTTTGCTGCTGCTTCAAATTTCTAAATGTATGAACTATTGATTTGTATTAAATTCTTCTTATATTCTTTGTGCTTGTCTTGGTCAGCTATTCAAAAAGAAACAAACCAAACTATAATTTATCTCTGGTTTTGTGTCAATTCTTTCAATCAAATATAAATTGAAAAAAATCAAATCTATTGGATTTAAATTTCTTCTAAATGCGTGGGTGGGAGTGGAAAATTACCCCGTGTTTAGAGGCCACTCTTGTGCATAAGTAATGCTCTGTACTTACATAAGCTGAAGTTAGATCATCATGCATTCTGCTGGGGGGCAAACACACAGCAGCTTAAACACATTCTTCTCATCCTACTAGACAAAAGCTGAAGCAAAGGTGTGACATAGATGCTCAGCTGGAAAAGAGCAAAACTAAGTTAGTGATAGAAAACCTGGAGAGGATTCAAACCTGGGTCATAAGTCTGTGTGAAACAACACACTGGAGATTCCCGTGATGAATCCTGAGTTTATTACACAATAGAGAGGCCAGATGATGAAACACTGGAGAGTTTACGGGATATGATGTTTGTTCTTCAAAACACTGTGACACACAGGATACGCATTCTTCCGTAAACAGACCCTCCAGTGTGTTTTGCACAGCTTTCTTCTTCCTGTCTTAATATCTGCTGTAAAATTCAAGCTTTCAGTTAAGAAAGGGCAGAGTTATCACTGAGCAGTTATTAAGAAACAGTTACTCTTCTGCCATTTCTTTCCCTTATGTCTCCATGTGTTTGGGTGGAGTAGGTAGATATTAAACATTCCAGACTAATGGTTACATCTTCAGAATGAAGAGATAGGCCACAGAAGAAGCTCAGCCCACGCCTACATCATCAGCTAGTGTTACTACAGCTCACCTTCTGCCAATTTTACCAGAGTTGTGTTTCCACTTGTTTGAGTTTATGTGGGCAACTTTTGTGTTGTGTTTCTGTAGCACGCACCAAATGAACACCTCACATACCTGAAAGATCTTATCAGCCAATCTCTGGGCTCAGACTACAGCATTAAAATTATCTACAACAGTAGCAATCACATCTTCAGGGCAAAAATTCAAATATGTCCCCTAAGAGTTCTTGTTTTGGTGTCTGACAGGCTCAGATTGTTATAGAAGAAGAGATAAACATCATGTCCATCTTGTAAGCCTTATTACTGAGTGTTATTTGGGATTTGAACCTTGGATATTGTCTGAGGAAGGCCCCTCTTTGATTTCTGAGGTGGTGTCAAATAATAATAATAATAATAATAATAATAATAATAATAATAATAATAATAATAATGTAAAATAATTCAAAGTTTGCAAATATACTGAAAAGTTAAAAGAAAAAATATTTTCATAATTAAAAAAAATATGTATGACAATAAAATCAGAGACATCTGACATTGGCTCTACTTTAACTTGGGAAAACAGAGAAGTTAAATATAGCCTGTAGTTTGCACAGGTCAAGAATGCAGGGGTCATTTAGGAAAAAAAATTCTGATCGCTGTTTAATATTTGGTCCCCCTGTGATGATAAATGACATTTCACATGCAGTAAAAGGCCTCACCGTCACAAAAAATGCAGTAACTTATGTTTACCACTGGGGGAGCCATTGGACCAGTGAAAGATGGAGATAAGGGTTTCAGAGCAGGGATACATATCCCAGAAGTCTTGTCTAAATACAGCCTCTGATTGGTTGACTGACCAAAACAGACATTTCAGCCTCCTATCAGCACTCTCAGATAACAGGAATAACCAGACATTCAAATGTATCCAGAAAAACAGGGAGAGACAGGGTCCTGAGTAGTCTCAAGAAATCTATCCTTCTCTTAGTATAGAAAATTTCTCTGGATGTTAAAGAAACAAAGACAAAGTTGTGGATCTCATGAAGCAAATGATGTCAAGTCTCTGCGACACACCATTTATTTTACTGTATACCATAAACAAAATATGGATTTGTTGTGCCAGCTGACCCTCAAACCAGATTCAGAAAGCTTTGCTTTCTTTGGGTCCACATTGTGCAGCTACTTCACGAAATACAAAACTCCTACAAATTAGAGGCTCAGTGTAGCTGACTTGGCACTTTGAATGTGTGAATTCCTGTTTAAGGTAGAACATGTTTTGGTTCAAACACAATGAAAAGGGCCCCTGCTTAGGATTAAAAACTGTTCTCAAATCACGGGAAACCCGGTGTTCTCTGACCCTCCCAAAAAACCAAGCACATGTTCACACTGCTGCCTTATTCAAGGTAAGACTGTGTGTTTATTGCAAAGCAGAGTGTTTTACTAATTCTGTTTGGGTTTTTGTGTTTGTGTGTATGTGTGTGTGTGTGTGTGTGTGTGTGTGTGTGTGTGTGTGTGTGTGTATGAGTGTGAATGTCAATTAATGAGCTCCTCACAGTAGCCGTCAAACAACAACCGCCGCTGGTGACAAACTACAGAAGGAGAAAGATAGAGGAGGAACAAGCAGAGATAAAAGGGATTTTTTGTCTTTTGTTCAAATTGTGTGGGATGAAAAATCTCTTTGCAGATTTGACATGCTTCCCCTCCAGCTAAATACTCTTGTCAGGACAAGAGTTTAAAGGCAGGAGAGAGACAAAGAGTGAAAGTGGAGGCAGGAACACAGAAAGACTTGGACCCATTTGAGTTTGATAGCCTCCCAACTACCAGCTCTGAATGAGCCAAGGACACACTCACCTCTCACTGAGTCTTTCATGTCTCCAAACGCACTCCTCTCTCAGCAGTGGTCCAACAACACTCCTCCATCACTCCTTCGTCCGTCCACTCAGGGAGCTGTGAGGATGTGTCAGTAGCCACAAGGAGACTGAACCAAGTCACAACCTCCGGTTTTACACACTAAATCAATGCAGGATTCCTCCAGTGTCCACGGGAGGCTGCTCCAAAAGAGCTCCATGTTACTTCTTTATTTTTTCTTTTCTTAAGCTGGCACATAGGGTTATGTATCACAAATACATGTACACTGGCCAAAAAATAGCTGACACCTTTAACGAAGCATATACAGTTGTGCCCAAAAGTTTACACTCCCGAGCAGAATTTCTGATTTCTGACATTTTCTTTCTTTCAGTTTTGTGTCTTCCAATTTAACACATAGTTCAAACACATGATATTATTACATGAGCAAAATACACTAATAGCTTCTGAAAGGTCAGACTGGGCTGGAATAACAGACTCTTGTGCTTCATATTATCTTGGAGTGAGATGTTGATTTTAAGCTGAAATAGACAAGAATGTTATTCTTGCATTCTTAAATATCCTCTCTGTAAGACAGCATGGGATCATTTTAATGTGGTTAACATGGTAACGATTGTACTGGAAATGCAGTGGCCTCACATAAACTTGGATAGCTGTTTATCTGATAGTTCAGGTCTAAGGAACCTGCTGCGAAGAACTCTGATCTGCTTTTATCTGCAGCATCACATGTCCCAACCAGTGGGGACCACTTCACAGCAGATGTTCAAAGTGAGAAGTCTTTTTGTTGTCCTGTCACGTGAAATCCTGGGAGGGTCACAGAAAAAATCTGCAAAGACTACAAACACCAGTGGCAGTGTTTGAACAGCTCACAGCGTGTTGTGATTGTAGGTATCAGTATGAATGGAGCAATGAAAGCTATGTCAAAAGCAGTTAGCCAGATTAAAGGAACGTGTATGAACACAGTTTACACCACACATACTCTCTCTCTCTGTCTCGCACACACACACACACACACACACACAAACAAACAAAGCTCTGCTCATCTTTCAGTCTACACGGTAAAAGAAAAAAAGTAACTTACAGGAAATGTTTTCCAATAAAACAGCAAAATGCTAGTAGATTTAGAGATATTTTCTTTAATTTTAGGTTCTATGTTTTAAATTAAAGTTAATTGACCATATTGTTCGATTAAATCAAATCTATGTGTTTTGATGACAATTTTACGGTGGCTGACAAGAGTCAAATGGATGGCAACGGACCAGTACGTCTCAGTTTGAGGAAACAGCTTCAAGTACAGACACAATGCAAAATCACAAACTCTAAACGAGTTACAAAAAGAAGAACTTTGTGCCAATGAAAAAACGTGCTGCATAAGAAGACAAACACCCCATCATCAAACAATCTGAAAATACAGAGACGATCTGCAAACCAAGAAACAATCTGTAAATAGAAAAACGATCTGCAAACGAACAACGCTGCATTACCGGTCACTACAAACGTAAGTGCTCCAAACCTGCAGGGGGCGCGTTCAGAGTAACAGCTTAATGGAGAGACACACAGGATGAAGAGAGAGAGAGAACAGCTGACTGGACCATGGTTCATGAAAATACAGTGGGAACGGTGATGTGACTTTTATTTAACTATATTTATATATTATGTTTGTATCACTGTACAACGCTGCACATTACGTGACATTTATTTTATTGTATTTTACAACAGACGTTACGTGGCTGCACATTTGCATGTAGATTATCCTGCTTAATAAAATAAGATTTGTCTTTTATTTTCCTTTTGCAGATGTACTGTCCATTCTGTGGATCTACACTTACAGCGTTCCCTACCTTTTGCTGTGCATGTGGAAAAAAACATAACTTTTGGAGACGCTTGCCACTCATGCACAAGTTGATGTTGCACAGCCTAGCACCAGTGCAGGTAAATAGATTCATGATTTTGTAACATAAAATGATTAGGAGGAGGCTTGAAATGTTCAGATCGTGTTCTTGTATATAAAAAAATCACTTCTCTCTATCACTATCCTGGTTCAGTAACTGGCATGTAAGGTATATTAAAATGTCGTGCATTAAGTTATTTTATAGGGGGAGGCAAGACAGGGTGTCGGCGTCTGCATTCGACTTCCCAGGCCTGTATTTGATGTTGAACCAGAAGTCTGAGAGCTCCCCAACCCACCTATGACCAACAGCACTGAGCTTGGCAGTGCGGGTGAGCGGGTTGTTATCAGTGTAGATGGTGAAGCGCAGAGAGTAGTACAGGTAATCTCTGAATTTTTCACTCACAGCCCATTTTAATGCAAGAAACTCCAGTTTTCCACTGTGCAGATGGTAATTACACTCGGCTGGTACACTCGACCATATCCAATGACTCTCAACTTTCCGTTCTGGCGTTGGTATGGGACAGCTCCAAGTCCTTGGTCTGAGGCATCAGTATGTAAAGTGTAAGGCAGGTTAAAGTTGGAGTATGCTAAGACAGGTGGAGTTGTCAGGAGAGTAGTTTTTCAAGAGCTTCCTGGTGTTCAGCGTTCCAGTTGACTGGTTCTCTTGAAGGTAACGGTGGACGTTTAGCGTTTCTGGTTCCTGCTGGGGTCTGGACTGTTACTGACTTGGTTTGCAGCAACTCATAAATTGATTTTGCAATCTGGGAAAAGTCCTGGATGCAAGAGCGATAATAGCCCCAGAAACCTGTCAATTTCCTCACGTCCCTGACTGTCTGTTGTATATTCTTTTTCAGAGCTTGGACAGCTTTCAGATCACGTGGGTCAATCCTGACTCCTTCAGCTGACACAAGACGACCACAAACCTGACTTCTCCTTCAAAGAGTTCACCTTTCTCTGGCCTGCGCTTTACACCATGGCGCACGGTTAGATTGAGCCAGTAGAACTTTGCACACTGCCTCCACATGCTGTGGCTGTTCTGGGGAGGGGCCAACAGGGTCCAGTGCCCCTGTAAAACTGATCCTGGACCCCCTGTGGCCCCCCCATCCACACCAAATATTATACAATAGATGAAGCATTGGTATCGAGCTGATGTGACAAGCGGAACAGTGCACGTGGCACCAGGTGCCAGTGGGACATCTTAGTGCGCTACACTGTCAGATGCTCGCTTACTGCTGTGTGGGAGAATTTGTCAACAACGAGGTCACAATGAGTCTGTAGACTCTGATGACTGAGGGAATTTTATGGCAAATCTAGAGACAATTGCTAATCATGACAAAGCTGTTAAAAAAAGGTTATCTTCATTCCACAATGCGAAGTACACAAGCAAAACAATCCAAAGTTCCCGATTGTTCAGACATGGTTCAAACTGAAATGACAGAAGAAGTGAAAAACAGTGAAGTGTTCAGCATTATGGCTGCTGAAACAAAATATGTAAAGAAAAGGGAACAGATCTCTCTGGTGTTAAGGTACTACTACAATGGAGCTATCCAGGAAAGTTTTATCCATTTTGAAACCATCGAGAAACTGGATGCAGCAGGTCTCAGCGAGAAAATCATCCACATCCTAAAAAGTCATGGCTTTGTGTACAAAAAGAACCTGGAAGGTCAAGCATATGATGGGGCGTCTGTCATTAGTGGTAAGCATTCTGGAGTACAGGCAAGGCAAGAATTAAAGAGGAAGCAAAATTTGCTTTTTACATCTATTATATGTTACTGATTAATTAAACTCTATTACACATAAGTATTTAAATCTTACATGATGTGCTGTTGAGTGGTGTTAGTTACCTTTAGTGAGTAAAGCCATGGAGTAATACCCGGATCACGGTACAGCTGGTTGTTAACAAACAGTTTGTCAACAGCAATAACAGCACAGGAGCCTCCTTCAATGAACCTCCTCCTGAGAGGGAACAGGACCTTACGTCGCTCCAGGATCTCTTTGGAAAACTGGTCGTTGTGATGAAGTCACATGCTGCGTGCCTGAAGATCGAGGACTGTCTCCTTGACCTTCATGTTTTCGTCAGAGAGCTGGGTCATCCCCTCGGAGAGAGATTTCACCGACTCTCTCAGGCTGCTGTTCTCCGCCGCGAGCGTCTCCACCTGGTGTTGGCTGAACTCAAGCAGCTCACGCAGCGCATGGAACTCAACTGATTGGTTGTGATCACTTGTAATCGAACATAAATTTGTTGTCAAATAGTCATCTTTTCTGTAATCAGTTCAAATTTATTTGATAATATTGTTTAGATTGAATCAGTAATCTTCTTGTGAATCCTGTGATCAATATGGCTCCTTGAAAATATATATATACACTCTAAAAGTTTGATCCAGCATCCTCTAGATCAGGGGTTCCTAAAGTGGGGGTTGGGACCCCCAGGGGGGTCGCGAGACGCTGAAGGGGGGGTCGCAAGATGATTTCAGTTTAGAGGGGATATCCACAGCTATCCTAGACCACAACTAAGGTACTAACGCTGTTTGGCTCAACATACCTGTGTAAAAAGACTTTCTTGGCCCTGACATTTATTAAAAATAAATATATATCCTGTGTGAACGTGGGGGATGATCTCCGAGTGGCCGTCTCCAAAATTAAACCCAGAGTGGAGTTGCTGTGCTCCACGCATAGTGCCCATCCATTTCATTAGGTGAGATAAACACTGAAACATATATCCCAAAATGTTAACTTGCACTGCAACAATGTTCACGTTTATGCAGAGCTACAGTTTATGATTATTACTTGAACTGAATTATTCTTGTTCTAATGTGGAAATTAAAGTATTGTGCCAAAATTGAGTTTGCACACGACTGCAACAATGTTCGTTCACAAATTACAGAGAAATCACTTTGACACATTCTGCTTTTACTTCATATTAAACTGTTACATGTGAAATAATATCATGTTTTTCAGGCTGTTGTTCTTTTTTGTTTTGTCATAATGCCCATGTTTGGATACCCTTATTCGTGCATGTGTCCTATGCGCATGTTTTCTTATGCTTCAGTCACCTCTGGGGATAGTGGGGGTCACTAGTCTCTGCCACCTTTGTTTTGGGGGTCAGGGGCTGAAAAGTTTGGGAACCCCTGCTCTAGATATTCTCTGCAGACTTTACTGTGGACATATAAGTGTTTTTAACCACTGTAAACAGCCTCTCTAATTTTTACACTGAAGCGTTGTAAGAAACATGCATCTGTTACATGAGGAAATCATTTTCATATAGGCTGTATTTTACAGATATTGACAGATATAATTCTTCATCACAGACTGATTTTCCTCACTGCACTGCACTCTCCTCTGGCATGAAATTTGCGTACACAAACTCAGACCTGGCATGGGATTTGAGCGTACCCTCCACCCAAATCCAGATTGATACATATCAATCTGTGTGTGGATATGAGCATACACCCATTTTTTGGTCGTACACACATTTGATAAATGAGGGCCACTCTTTGCTCCACATCAGTTCATCTCTCAGGGCCTCCTGAAATGCACCAACCCTGGTTAGTGTTGATGTACAGATCCACCTATGCTACTAATTAACATATGTGTACATTCACAACTAAAACACTGCAATTTTACTTCATTATTTAAAGTCAAGGCACACTGACAGGATCTGATTATGTGCCCTCTGTGCTCAACACCAAGGAGAGGGAGGCTGTTCGTCACTACTTCTGTTGCTGGGTGTTTCTTTTTGACCTGTGCAGGGCTGAGGTTCATCTCACCCTGTCATGACCCTCTGTCAAAACACCACCAGCTCACTGTGTCACCTCTCATTTAGGAACAACATGATATTCAGCAGTGTTTGTAAAAGGTTTATTTTCTTCTTTCTGCAGTTTGTAAGGTATAAAGTAAGCTCCTTTTTTATTACGAGTATGAGATGAGAAAACATGAAAAGCTAACATCTTTTCTGTTTATCTCAAAACCTTGACTGAATAAACTGATAGAGTGTCCCTGAGCCTTCTCCATGAGCTGAATATGAAATGAAACCCATCATTTCTTTTTGACACTGACATTTCCTGCAATGATTGAGCACTTTCTATCGAACAGGAAAATTACAGACAAAGCTTGCAGGGGCTAAGCACCATAATTCAGTGTCAGGGCTGCTGAAGTCTGGAGGCGTCTGGCAGCATTTTCTCCCCTCCAAAGAGGATTCCTTCTCACTTAGAGCCCCACTCCAGAAGTCACAGCAGCGAAGGATTTCAATAAGCCCAGACGAGCCTCTCTTAAATTATCAAGATAATGAGAATCTGGAATAGACACAGTGAAGGAAGAAGTCAATACTCTGAGGATGTGAGGGAGCGCAGCAGAGTCGCAGATGCATTAACACCAAGGTCATTTATTAAGCCCATGGCCCCGACTTCTCCCGCTGCTGCAGTCAGAGGAACAGTGCAAATCTAATTTTCTGTGCATCCCATTACAGGCAGAGGGACCACACTCACTTATCATCCTCTCCTCTTCCTCTTCTTTCGTTCTTCCTCTGCTTTCATATTTCCTCTGCTGGCTTCTGTCAGTGCTGAGGCTCCTGGGGTGTGTTCAGACATCATCAGCAGCTAAACATGTAAACTTCATGTTAATCTCTTGGCAAACACTCATCACAGGTAATGTTAAAAGACTAGATGATACAATCCCTAGTGACAATCACTACAGTTGTGCCTAAAAGTTTGCATCCCCCCACCCCCACCCCCCAGCAGAATTTCAGATTTTTTGGCCTTTTCTCAGAAAATATGAATGGTACTGGTCAATGTATTCTGTTTTTATTGATGATTTTAAAAAAATGTGTCAACTTCACTGGTTTTGGGTTTTGTATATTCAATTGAATACAACACAAAGACAAGATATTTAATGTTCAAACTGAAAAACTTTATTATTTTTGAGCAAATATTTGCTCATTTTGAAATTGATGCCTGTAACACATTTCAAAAAAGCTAGAACAGGGACAACAAAAGGCTGGGAAAGTTGATGAATGCTCAAAGAATAACTGTTTGGATCATTCCACAGGTGAACAGGTTCATTGGTAACAGGTGAGTGTCATGATTGGGTATAAAAAGAGCATTCCCAAAAGGCTCAGTCCCTCACAAGCAAAGGTGAGGCCAGGTTCACCACTTTGTCAACAACTGTATGAAAAAAATAGTCCAACAGTTTCAAAACAATGTTTCTCAACATTCAATTGCAAGAAATGTAGGCATTCCATCATCTACAGTCCATTATCTAATCAGAAGATGGAGGAATCTCTGGAGGAATCTCTGCATGTAAGGCAGAAAACCAATAATGAATGCCTGTGACCTTTGACCCCTCAGACGGCGCTGCATTAAGAACCCACATCATTATGTAAAGGATACTAGCACGTGGGCTCAGGAACACTTCAGAAAACCATTGTCAGTGAACACAGTTCATCACTACACCTACAAGTGACAGTTCAAACTCTGCCATTCAAAGACAAAGCCGTACATCAACAACATCCAGAAACGTCCCCTCCTTCTCTGGGCCTGAGCTGATTTGAAGTGTACAGTTGCAAAGCGGAAAAGTCTTCTGTGGTCTGATGAGTCCACATTTCAAACTCTTTTTGGAAATCATGGACATAGTGTCCTGGCAAAAGAGGAAAAAAGATTATCCGGATTGTTACCAGTGCAAAGTTCAAAAGCAGCATCTGTGATGATTAGTGTGCAAACTTACACATTTTTGATGGCAGCATTAATGCTGACAGGTTTTGGAGCAACACATGCTGCCATCCAAGCAATGTCTATTACAGGGATGTCCCTGATTATTTCAGCAAGACAATGAAACCAAGACACATTCGGCACCTGTTACAACAGCGTGGCCTCGTAGTAAAAGAGTGCGGGTAGTGGACTGACTTGCCTGCAGTCCAGACCTGTTGCCATTGAAAATCTGTGGTACATTATGAAGCACAAAATACAACAATGGGGACCCTGGGACTGTTGAACCAGACTAGAATCTGAAAAGAATCCCAGCTCCAAAACTTCAGCAATTAGTGTCCTCAGTTCACAAACATTCAGTGTTGTGAGAAGGAGAGGTGATGTAACACACTGGGAAACATGAACCTGCCCCAGCTTTTTTCAAACCTGTTACAGACATCAATTTCAAAATGAGCAAATATTTGCACCAAAACGATAAAGTTTATCAGTTTTGAATATTTAAATATCTTGTCTTTGTAGTGGATTCAATTGAATATAGGTTGAAGAGGATCTGTACATCATTGCATTTGTTTTTATTTACATTCTACACAAGGTCCCAACTTTCCTGGAATTATAACAGCAACCTAAAAGAAACACTTGAAGAAGAGCAATGATCTGCTCTTCTGCATTTGTTTCCCTTTTCAACACCAAAGGTTCCTGCTTGGTTTTGGCTTCCTGATAAATAGGCTAGCATCCTCTCCTCCAGATCTCCTGCTGTGCAGCTCACACCAACTTTGTAATACATTTAAGTGAAAGTACAAAAGAAGGCATTATAAAAGTACTGCTTTCTAATCCAGTGCAGGGGAAAAGTCACCAACGATACTGAAGGCTTCAACACCAAACTATCTTTCTCTGCTCCGGGAGACAGTCGTATTTACTGATCTGACATCAGTTTATTCCAAAGGCAGAGGCATGCTGTGCAAACAAGATACTGTGGAAATGAATTCTCCAATAGCTGTGATCCTGTTCTGATCACTGCACAGAGGAGCCTGTATGGAGCCAGTTCTCAGGGCTGAAGGGCGCTGGGACTGTGGGGAACAAGGCCCCATCATTCTGAGCTGACCCCTCTCTTACCCTTCCCTCTCTCTCTCACACGCACACACACACACACACATACATACACGTTCACACACACAAATATCAGTCTTAAACCACATTCAGTCTTCAGTCTTAAAAATACCCATTCTGCTGGCACAATCACACATCATATAATCAGATAAATCAAACTTTCACACAGCTTTGTAACAGAGGGAGAAGGAAAGGAAAGCGTTTCAGAAAAGAGGAAATGTGTGGTTTTATTGAGTGCAAAACTATTCTCTGTATTTTCACAAACAAACCAGAGGAGCAGCTTTTCTGGGTCTCTACATCAAAGTCCAACAGGTGATACACAGAGATATACACCAACAGCTGTGTCCTCCTTCTGCTGCCGTTTCACACAGGTGAGCAGGGACGACACACAGAATGATTTTATTTGAAATCCACCTCAAACCAAATAACAGGATTAGGATCAGGACCTTGGTGACAATGTCCTTACTGTGAAGAACTATGGTGTAGTTCAGGGGCTTTGTAAGTGGGGGTCACCACCTCTTGATGTAACAGAATCTGGTCAATGTACAGCGCCTCAGTTAACATCACAGAAACACACACACACACACACACAAAGCCCTAAAAGGCCTGTCTGCCTTATTTTACTTATTTTGATGATAAAATAAGCGTTTAGGCCATTTCTTTTTTTCTCCAGAATACATTTAACTTACTGTGTCTGGAGTTATTTCTAATGCACTGCATTTTGTACGAGCGAAAATCTGTTTAAACTGCAGAAAACCACAAATAGAGAATTTGATTTTAGAGGTGAAGTGAAGAAAAAACACCTCAGTCAAACAGAGCAAACACATTTCACAGGATAAGCCGAAAATTTGGACATTAACAAACACATGTACAATAACATTTATGAGTCTTTTTTTATCTTATCTGGTAAAAAAATAAATAATAAATAATAGTGATAGTATTTAACAGCAACACCAGATCCTCCAGCATCTCACAGTTTCTCCCTCTTTGCACACAAGTCACTTGAGGACATCTGCTCCTCACCATGGGGCAAAAACTGGAAATGAAAGAAGAGGAGAAAGATATTCAGCTGCTTAAGCAAACTGTGCAGTACAAACAAGACATGGTACATTATTTACAAAAGATACCTCACAATACCAACCTGAAATCATGCTCACACAGCACAAAGAAGACTTGAAACACATTTCTGAAATAGCAGAACAAATACACTAGCTGTGTTGCGCACGGTGATGCACACAGACTCACTCACAGTAAGAATATACGGCCTGTTACTCTGTTCTAAAAAGGTTACTAAGTCAACATCAAAATACACAAGTATCAAACTACCCATGAAAGCACACATACAAAGGAAGCATTAGATATAGCGAGTTTCATTCATCCTGAAATTCATCCATCTATTGTTACCTTTTTTCAAGTGCTTGTTCAGATGCTCTTTTTGTCTCAGAGTCACGCAGAAGCGTCTGTGGAGGTTTCCCAGCCTGTGAATCTTCTGAGGATCTTCTTTTTGGGGGAAGTTTCATGGTCCTGTTTATAAAGGCATAAAAACGTATTACAGCATGATAGCCATTTTTAAGTTTTAATCTTGCACCAAAACTGTGATTCATATGGGCCTTCGTAAAAGTGAACACCTCGCCCTTTCAGATCACTTCACTATCTCACAGAAATCTAGCATTAGTGTTGTTGTGCTGTAATTGTAATGCTGACTCATTCCAGTAGGTGACAATAATTCACCTAAACCTTAGTGTCACCTCCATAGACAGACAGCCAGAGCTGCCATTTGCCAGCAGGCAGGGCAGGCAACTGCCCGAGACCCCAGAACTGCGACGGGCCCCCGAGGGCTGATATATCCCAAACTCCAGCAGCAACCCAGGGCTTTATGCAATGACTGTACCTACACTCAAACCCCCAATCGGGCCCCATGACCCTGCACTCACTTGGTATGATGGCTGCTGCTACATGTTGAATGTACCTTTTTTGTGAAAACATAAGTTTTGAATGGGAAGTGACAAAGTAAGATGAAGAGAAATTATCCATCTGGGAGAGGGATATGTAACAGGGATAAACATGGAGAGGAGAAAAAGCGAGACAAAGGTCAGTGGATGGTTGAATTAAATAATAAATGGATGGATGCCATCAGCCCCCGTGTAAAATAATGGCAAAGAAGTAGTGACTCTTCAATGACAATAGCTTCTGCTGGTGTGAGGTTATAGCATTCATAGCCCTTTTTCTCATTAAACGGCAAATAACTTTGGTAACTGAACAGACTTATTGGTCAGGTGTTGAGGAAAACCCAAGTGCAGGATTTAACTCAAAATTTTTATTTAAAAAAAAAACTCAGAAAGTCCCAACTCAACAGAAATCCAGAGACTCAAAAAGAAAACCTAAAGAAAAAACAAAAATCCAAGATACGGCAGAGGACACAGAAGACAGGAACTGACAATACAATGTACCAACAAAGGCTGAACTCAAGACAGGGAGTGACTAGACAAGAAACTAATCAAACACAGGCGTGACACCAGACCCAGGGGAAACACATGAGGGGCAATCAAACAGGAGGGAAACTTATCCAGACACACAGGGAGTGAAAAGATTGAAAGGGTAAATGCAAGGGAAATACAAGAAGAATTGAGAAACACAGGAACCATAAGTGAACACAAGACACAAGGAAAAGTATATGACGAGAAACCCAAGTAAACATAAACCATGAACACTAACCCGAAACACCTGAAAAAATGCAAATAAGCCATGAACCTAGTGTTTACTACTTATGCTATTAACACTACAGAACCAGTCAGCTGCTTTGTTGTCGATGTAATCTTAACAACAGTGATGACATTTCTAGAGTAACTAACTCCTTATCATACAGGTTTAGAGACAGTGAAAACAGCATCTTAGAAAAGTTCCACTCTGGGGTGCATTTTCAAAAGTTTGCATTTTCAGTCCGCGAAAATGCAGTTTCCATGTAAATGGGAGGCTGAAACCCAACAATAGTTTTGCATTTCACCTTAAAACCTTTGTTGTGTTAAAGGGGCCTAAGCAGTTGGTCAAACCTTGCTAACTGTTCATCTATGAATGCTATGTAATGTTTATGAGAAGAGATTTGAATAAGTGTACTAGAAGCTGCAGGTCCATAATGTGAAGACATTTTAACTTCACTTAAATAACCTGTTGTAATGAAAACATTAATATACTTTATCATGTTCTCATCTTTCCTCAGGATCATTGCCAAAGTGTTTGAACCCAGCAAAAGAAACAGACAAAGTGCTCTCTGTAAACGTCAACATAGTAACTGTCTGTACATTTAATTTGTTGTTTTTTGTATTCCTTTTTATTTGTGGTTTCCATTGTTCATATTTATATTTTTGAAATAGTTGTGTTTAAGTTCAGTTTCTCACTTTTTTTTCAGTTTTTTTTGTTTTTTGTTTTGTTTGCTTATTAACTTGGTGGGTTTTTTTGTTCTGGAGGAAACTGACAAAAGAGTTGGAGGAACCAAAACCATTCTGTGGAACTGTGTTTCAGCTGTTTGTGGAGAGAAATGCAGAAATGAGAAAAGATTGAGCTGTAAAAGTTAAGTATGAGTGAAGGAAAGTGGTGCTGTTGTGGTAGATAGAGAGAGAGACAGGACCTGAATAAAACATGGGCTGCAGATTGAGTGTCAGACTTAAACCAGAAAGTGGCTCCTGCACAGACTCACTCGGAGTCTTGATTCACACACACACACACACACCCTACGGTCCTCTATTATAGCTCACAGCACTTCCATTTACACTGTGTCAGCGCCGCCTGCCTCTCACAAATAGACAGACACATTTGTACACATTAATAATTACTCAGCCTACCTATCCAAACTGTTAACCTCCACGCTGCTTTCTTCTCCAGCAGTCATGACTGACAGGAGTGAGGAAGAGGAAGAGGAAAAGGAGGAGCACCATCATTTTTGGAATATGCCATTTCACACTGGTTCTGTCTCTGGAGTCAAGCACACTGCAGCCCAGTCCTCAAGGCTTTGGGTACATGATCACAGGAGAACCATGTTCTGCTCACTGAAATGTATTCACACTCCCCAAACTTCAGACATTTGGTTCCATGCCTTCTCCTTTCTGTTGGTGTCCTTACAAGTAGACTCCACTCCAAAAACTCAAGGCCACTTGACGCCTTAAAATTTCTAAGTAAAGAGCTAGTTGAATAAGTGAAGTGGACTATGTCCAAATTAAACTCTTAATTGAATGGAATGGAACATTTAAGTTGAATTTTACTAATAATTGAGTTACAGTAACAGAAGATACTTAGTTCAAACACTTACTTAGTTTCTCTCACCCTTTTGTTTAAATCAGCCTGGTCAGTAAACCTGATAAGTGAGCTTTACTTAATAAACATGCAAACTGATTGGCTTAAAAACACTTAAAATCTGTTGTGATTACAAATAATTTACAGGAATTTCCATCAAGAGTTCTGCAGAAAAACACTATTTACTTGCTAATGTCTTAGACAGCCATACTGCCAGCCTAAGTCAGTGAGCACAGATGGTCTGTGGTCTATGTTGCAAAGAATAGCCAGCTCCACACTATGAATCATAGATCGTAAATATACAACAGTGTCTCATGTCCACTGTGTCCCCCCCCTCACTCACGGTCGCAATAACTGTTGGGTTACAAAACACAAAGGTTTTCTGGGTACAACTTTAAAGCTGAATGTTGTAAATCTACCTTTAAATCTATCTTGTAGTTCAACATGGTGCAATATTGTTCACGTGCTTTTATGCTTGGCCCCCTTTGTGCAATAGCCACTTGCTGCTAAATACTGATCTCCTTAAGTTTTGTTATATTTACTCTTCTGCTTTTAACCTATGCAAGCAACCACTCATTCTGGCAGCAGGCCTGTCAGTGCACACAACTGGCTTTTTTATAAGCTCTTTACTGTTTTGTGTACTTACTGTTTTGTGTACTTACTCTTTTGTGTACTTACTGTTTTGTGTACTTACTGTTTTGTGTCCTTTTTGTCACTCCAAGCTCTTCTAATTGTCCCTTGGGCATAAATGAAGTTTTTCTGATTCTGATTCTAAAGTTTTTCGAAACATTTGGG
The DNA here is from genome assembly GCA_008086565.1 of Thalassoma bifasciatum. Lineage (NCBI taxonomy): Eukaryota > Metazoa > Chordata > Actinopteri > Labriformes > Labridae > Thalassoma > Thalassoma bifasciatum. Next base: position 19,179 of record RPOG01002989.1, on the reverse strand, counting down.
TAACAGTTAAAGTACAAAGATCCACAGTAGTGAGCTTCTTGTCAATACTGTGTACATCCTTGCACGTTAGAGGGCAACAAGAAAATTCCTAGATGGCAGCGCACGCATCTCAACACCTGTGTGCTATCAGCCAATCTTGAGCCACATAGGGACTTGAACCAGCAACTGTCTAGTTACCAAGACAAGTACCTATGCACAGACTCACATTCTGTAATGTCCATTACCTGTCAGGTTGATACGCAATGGGATATGAGGGGCTGTGAAGGAATCTGTTCTTCCTGGCATCTGAAAGAATGGCCAGATCAGTCGGCCGCATTTAGAGGAGCCTTTTGATGAAATGGGACAACCGTTGTGATGTAACTGGTCTCCAAATTCAGCCTTCAAAGGCCCCTGAATTGGGTCACAGCTATAGACGTGCAGTGAAGCAGCCGCAAGCAGTCATTGGTGGCACACACCGGAGATGCAGGAGTACAGCATAGAGCGCGGTACTGTATGTGCCCATGCTGTATGAGTGCCAGAGCAGGCACTTTTCTTTTTGGTTTACGTTTGTTGGTCCCAAGCTGGGATACAGGAATCTGCAAAAGAAAGTTCATTAGTAGCTCTAAACATTATTTACAGTGGGGGTTTTTGTAGCCCACTCTCCGTCTCTCCAATGTCATTCCTCTCCTCTGCAGCATCCATGATAATTACATACAAATAGTTCATCATACAAATTAGGCAATGGCGTCACTTAGCATTTATTAGTGACTTCTGAGACAGCCAACAGAGACTTTCCTCACTTACAATGTCTTACCAGCTTTAATGATGTATCAAAGGACAAACTGTCTCATTCATTCAGGTTTTACATGACCTAATGTTTTACAATTTATTAAAAAACTGTTAACTGGCAATTTTTGGGATATGTAATATTCTGGGGAGTTAAAAACAACAACAATGTACAGCAAACCGAGCCGAAAAACTGTGACCGAATCAATCCATCCCAAATAGATATCAGTCAGTAACATGAGATTATCTTTTTGACTGAAATGATCAGTGACATAGATGGAAAACGGTTGAATTATTTCACCTTCAAAGTGAACAAAAACAAAATCATTCCTTTGAAGCGTACTCATGAGAGCTCTTGGGACACACACATCAAATAATTATCAGGTAATGGAAATAATCTGGACACAGGAGCTTGGAGTTTGTTCTGGACTGTTTCTATTTTTTAACACTCCTCTGGAGAGTCACAGGATGTCTGTGAGTCAGCCACAGCTCAACAGGACTCTGGTAACACCACACTTAGGTGGACTTATGATTCAGGTCATACACCAAGAATCTCCAGAGAAGTCTGTGTGTGTGTGTGTGTGTGTGTGAGAGAGAGAGAGTGTGGGTGTGTGTGTGTGTGTGTGTGTGTGTGTGTGTGTGTGAGAGAGAGAGAGAGGGAGAGAGTGTGTGTGGGTGTGTGTGTGTGTGTGTGTTGCAACATGTTTTGCAACATGTTATTGAGTGACAGCTGACAGGCAGAGGTAATGTGAATTCTCCTGGAAAGTCAGCCAGGAAAAGGTGTTTGACTCGATGTGTGTTTGTGTGTTTTGTGTGTGTGTTTTGTGTGTGTGTGTGTGTGTGTGTGTGTGTGTGTGTGTGTGTGTGTGCAGAATTCCCTTGTACAAAGTTGCAAATAAACTCTACATCACAAACTGGCCTGGTTTTTTTTTTCACCACAGGGTGTTAATCTGTCTTCATTTCTCCCAGTCAGCTGCACGTCTTTGTTACTGGCTGCTTTGAACATTCACACACACACAAACACACACACACACTCTCAAACACACACGCACACAAAAATAAGGTACCTCCTCTATGTCTATATGCGTGTGCATGCCTACGAGTATGAACATGTGGACTGTTCGAACAGTAATAGCTGCATGCTGTGTGTGTGTGTGTGTGTGTGTGTGTGTGTGTGTGTGTGTGTGTGTGTGTTCCTCAGTGTTTTATTTCTGGTGTTGAAGCACCTTCAAGTGGCAGAGAGGAGAACTGCAGCTGAAAAAGTGTGGCATGATGCAGTCTAAGTGACTTAGACCTCCCTGATTAAACACAAACACATCCTGCTGCAAAGACACACAACAATGCCACATATACAGCTAAACAACAGTGTGCACCTCTCTCTCTCTCTGTCACTCACACACACACACACACACACTCACACACACACACACACACACACACACACACACACACCTGCCTCCTGTAGTAAGCTGAATGTCAGCATCTTTTCACAGAAGGTTAATAAATATCCTCAGCAACGGGAGCTGTTTAAATCACCAGCATATCAGCCTACCGCTTACAAGAGTGTGTGTGAGCGAGTGTGTGAGTGTGTGGGTGTGTGGGTGTGCCTCTGTTTCAATTCAATTATTTTCATTGTGCCGGCCAGGCATGATCAATCTTTCACAGAGTCTGCGAGCGCTTCAGAGGATCAATCATTCGGGAATCCAATAGTATTTCATGCTCATTTATTTACAAATCAAATTAGTCGTGGTTGGTTTTAAAGGGACTGCAGCAAACAGGACACCACACTTGAGGAGACTGCAGCTACACACACACACACACACACACACACACACACACACACACACACACACACACACACACATACACACACAAAAAGAAAAAAAATTCAAGTGACACCTATTTATTTCTTGATATTCTTACAGTGTGTGATGCTGGGGCTGAGAGGGGATTATCAAAGGGATGAAGAGTGTTTTCTTGGTATTTGCTTCCTTCGAAGAATTCAGCGGTGTTATGGAGGAAACTTGCTCACGTGCAAATGTCAAACATGATCCTCATACTGGGCATGTATGGATATATCTGCCTATTATATGTAAACGCTTATTGACCAATCATTCAAGACTGTGAAAAGTAGTAATGGTTTGATGTGAGCAAGTCCCTGACATGAATAAACTTTAAACTGTTGTATTGACCAAGGAAGCCCCCCACCAAAGTCAACCACTCGTAGAGATGTCAGACGTGACATCATGGAGTCACTCTCAAAGTCAGAGCAGACAGGAGGAAGGAATGACACAGGGCAAAGACAAAAAAGAAACATCCGACACAAGACAGAGAGCAAGAAACACAGAAACTGTGGAAAACTTAGTTGGCAGCAAAGGCTGCAACACTTGTGATCACTACAGGTAATGAAATCCATAAACACATGTCCCATGACATTGGTATATCAGGAAAGAGTGGAATATTGTAAACTAATGATGTCACACAAAGGTTTCCTCAGCATTTGAGATTCAAGATTCAAAGGTTTTTGTTGTCAATATTCTTTACACACGGGGACATACAAATAATCCAAATATTGGTTCGCTCTTTTAATGAAAGAGAGATAAATTATGAATATAGTTTTTGTAGATTTAGATTTTTATATAATCTCCTGAGACCTGAGCTTTTGTTTGATGTAAATTTTTTATTCCTACTTGCCGTTTGGCATAACTACAACCTAATAGGTATAACGCCAAAACTTGGTCTCTGGGAATTTGGTTATTTTTATGAGTTCAATAATCAGTCAAAATGTGGATCTAATGCAAAAATAAAGATATAAAAAGATAATAACTATGGGTTAAAAAATGAGAAGAAGATTTTAAAAAGTCAAAATTAGAATATAAAAAGTCACGAGTACAGATTTAAAGTCAAAACTAGAGATAAATGATTTAAAATTAAAAGATAAAAAGACAAAATAAGGAAACAATCAAAATGTGGAGATAAAAAGTCAAAAGTATGGACAGAATGTCAAATTGAAGAGGTAAAAATGTATTTGGGCTGAAAATTTCACATAGAGAGCTAAAAATTTAAAATGAGGCAGAAAAGTCAAAATTACAAGATAAATCACTCAAGTATGGATTAAAAGTCAAAACAAGAAATTAAAAATTCTAAATCACAAGATAAAAAGTCAAAATAAGGATACTGAAAGTTAATTTGGCTAGGAGATCATTTTTTAAGAAATGAAGTCCCATGGCTCTGAGGGGCAAAATGCAATACCATTATATGAGTTCACAGGGTCTCAAAGGTTATGAAAATAAAAGAAAATAAAGTATAAAAAGGAACAAGAAAACAACCTATGTACACCAGTGGCGATTGCTCTAAGACTTTAAGGGAAGCTCAGCTCTCCCAAAATGCAAGAAAAAAAGAAAACAGGTGAAATATGTTCCGCTGTGTGTACACTTCACTCACTAAATATTCAGACATTTGTACGTAAGTGCTGCATCGAGCGCTGAATCACACGTTGTTGTCGCCGTCATATCGGATGTGGCAAGAGTGAACCATAGACGCATATATGTCCATGAGTTTGACACCCCTGCATTAAAGAAACAAAGATATTTTTGATTATTTTTATTACAAAAAAGGCATAGACATAAATGACTATCAAAATCTATGATTTTTTTCAGAGAAATAAACCCTTATTACTCTCATGTGCAATGTAACTTGTGCATATGTAACAGCTACAACACATTCCGTCAGCAACGCAGGAGTGAAGGCCCATTAATCACCGCTTGCACTTTTAATTTTGACTTTGCTATCTCAAATTATCGACTTTTCTCTCATAATTTTGACTTATCTCATAGTCAGTCAGTACATTTCTATCGTCTTAAACTAAGCCTCACAACTCTTTTAGGCCCTCATGGTTCTTACATTTCTTGACGGATGGTTTATTATTTTTCACTCTGTCTGACTGTTACTCAAAACTCTATTCACGCTGCTGTGTTCGAGTGAAAACTGCAGTGACGGGAGGGTTTGAAGTCACGTCATCTCATTGACTGCACTTGGTAATTCACAGATGTGTCCGAAGAGGTTTAACTTTTCCTTGCCACCCTATGCCCAACCCACCCCCCAGTTACAGATCTTAATAGTCCTAATGTAAAATAATAAAAGCATTCCTGACAGGAACAGGCGTGTGGACCCAAAAGCACAATGCCGAGGCAAAATATCCGTCCAAAGGCTTTATTCAGGAAACAGTAATGAACCAAAACTCACAGCAAAAGGTTGGATCAGAGTGCAAACGGAAAGCACAGCAAAAGGCTGGAATACAACTTAGAAGGAAAACTACAGAGTGGAGATACACAGATCTATACTAGACAAGACAAGACCAACTGGCACAGGACAGGGGAATGTAACAACCAAGCGGTAACCTCCGGTCTGAAAAAATGAGACAACGCGGAAGTGCTAAAAAGCTGCTGTTCCTCTAGTGACCACTTGAGGCTGGCTCCAGAAGCACCGGAAGTCCTGTACAAGCAGACGGGAAAAAGGCCGTTTTCAGAGCTGAAATTATCGTATTTAAAGCCTGGTACAAACTCTGTCTCCCATCTGGATCGCTAATTTCGCTTACGGCACACACTGTGAGGGGGGGTGAATTTTTTTCTAACTCGGCCATTTTGAAGATATTAGGACTAAGAGCTTACCCAATCAGAGCCACAGCTCAGATCACGTGACTGACGGGCGCCCAATAGCTGTGAGTTTTGGGCACTCGTCACTCATTTCCAATATGGCCGCACCCGCCGTTTAGCCTCAAAACAGAGCTGCAGTAACAGACGGGTGACGTCACGTAGACTACGTCCATGTTTTATTCAGTCTATGGTAACAACACCAAATACACACAGGGTAAGGGACACAGCTGGAAACAATGAGGGCGGGGAAAAGTAATCAAACGATGACGACATCAAAAAAGGAAACCATGAAAAGACAGGACTTCAAAATAAAAGCATGACCTTGACAAGATATGACAATTCCTGTATCTGCCTCTGCGTTGATGCTTAATGTAAACCTGAATAGCTTTTATAATGCACTTAAATGTTCCTTTGTGAAAGTTCAGCAGAAGCTCTTTGGGAATAAAGACTTGGATGCTCCTGAAAAAATCCTTCCTTCTTTCAATCTAACTTAATGAAATTGGAAATTGTATCCAATCAAGCAGTCATTGGAAATTTCATTTGGTTTGTTCAAGTTTGTTTATTCATTTATTCATTTATTTATCGTAGAGCTTGTAACTCTCATGCTGAGCTCATATTCCGCTGAGACTTTTTGTTCTCCTTGAAGAATTCAGTCTCTGACTTTCACCCCATAAATACAGACATGTGTTTCCCCTGACTTTCTCCTGACTTTCACACTGTTAAATGTCACCCAAACCCACCCCATTATTGGGTCATTTTGCCTGCTAATCAGCTGGGACAAAGTGGAAATAAAGAGCAATCTATAAGCCAATAACAGAGCTTTCATCTTCCACTCTGCTGAAATCCACCCCCTGTCTGGACTTCATTGAAATAGAATAGAACTATGGCTGTAGCACACATACATAGTCACACACACACAGGAGTGTCTAATTTTGCGGAGAGGATGAGTGACAGACTCCATCATCAGCATGATTGGGCCCTGACAGCATGTCAGACACAGCTGAAACCACCGGCCCAAGGAAAATGATGGTATGCTAATAATATGCTTCTAAAATAAGGGACAATTTAAAGAACAAAATGCTGACAAACACAGATGAGAGGACACACACTGCAGCTGAGTTCCCAGTCAACTTTCATGCACATTTTTGAAAACTCTGGAGACCTACCAGAACAAAACATCAGTGCTGTAAGGTTCAATGTGAATCCTTTTCAAGTGATCACAGCATGATGTTTTGTTACTGAAAGCTGCTCTGATGGACAGAGTCATGAAAGCCCCAGCTTTTAACTGCAGATGCAATCTCATTGCTTTTATGGCAACACTCTAGTCTCAATCAAGCTTTAAAACAATATGATTTTTTCTTCTGCATGTAAATGTGGCATTTTCAGCAAGCAGTGACTCCATCTTACATCAGAATTAAAGTAATGGGAGAAAAAGCATGTGGAGTGACAGAGTGAAGTGGGAGACAGTCAACAACAAAATAATGAATGATCCTTGTGTGTGTATGTGTGTGTGTGTAACAAAGCTGAGCATCACTGACCCTTTAGAGACAAGACGATGAGTAAAGACAACCAACAGATCCTAGTCGAGGGTTTAGCCCAACAGTTTGAAAAACCAGACACTTACGAACACTGTAAGGCAGGATAATGTTAAGCTCTGGTCCATAGACTGTATAATGAGTGGACGTGACGACGTTTGGCTCAAACTGAAGCCTCCAGCAGATGCCCCGCCCCCTGGTGTCTGGCTGCAGTATAGGTCATAAGCCCCGCCCCCTGGTGTCTGGCTGCAGTAAAGGTCATAAGCCCCGCCTCCCCATGTATTCCAGATATGAGCCGGGAAAACTTAAAAAAATTACGATACCTCGTAGAAACATTTCACTCATCTTTACGCTAAGGTAGTATGACGATGTCATCTGGCTGCATGGTGTTCGGTTGTTCCTGAGAAGTTAGTTTCTCATTAGTTATTGGATGTTAAAAACCGCAATATAAGTTTCGTTTTACGGTAGTTGACAGCTGCCGTTCGTGAATAGTTTTTACCGGGGATATAAGAAACTTCGGGAAAGAGCCAAAAGGAGACTAAACCTTCTGAAGAAGAAGAAATAAATATTTTTATTTCTCTTTTTTACTTGGCTCCACCGGAAATTCTCTACTGCGCAGACTCTGGCTGCACAATGGCGGCTAGAGAAACGGGGTTTTTTGGCTTCAAAATCGTAGAACGGTGACAGGCAGAAGCACGATGTCCATTCTATATACAGTCATTGCTCTGGTCCTGTCTGGAGTGTGTAGTTCAGACTGTAAGGAAGAGTGGTTCCACCCTCTGATTGNGTTCGGTTGTTCCTGAGAAGTTAGTTTCTCATTAGTTATTGGATGTTAAAAACCGCAATATAAGTTTCGTTTTACGGTAGTTGACAGCTGCCGTTCGTGAATAGTTTTTACCGGGGATATAAGAAACTTCGGGAAAGAGCCAAAAGGAGACTAAACCTTCTGAAGAAGAAGAAATAAATATTTTTATTTCTCTTTTTTACTTGGCTCCACCGGAAATTCTCTACTGCGCAGACTCTGGCTGCACAATGGCGGCTAGAGAAACGGGGTTTTTTGGCTTCAAAATCGTAGAACGGTGACAGGCAGAAGCACGATGTCCATTCTATATACAGTCATTGCTCTGGTCCTGTCTGGAGTGTGTAGTTCAGACTGTAAGGAAGAGTGGTTCCACCCTCTGATTGTTACTAAGGCAGAGGTAGATAAACACAGTGACCATGAGTGATGAGTGTACTAAGTGTGAGTATGTTGCACCTTGACTGTGTTTGGCTCATCACTTTTAGCTAATCTCAATTTCTGTTTGAGCTGGTCATCTCACCCAATCAAGCTGGAACAGGCTCCAGTCACCTGTGACTATCAACAGGATGGGCAATAGAAAATGAAAGAGTGAATAATTGTTACTGTTTTGAGCTAGTGGGACCACAAGAGCAGGAGACAAAAACACAAAAAGCACCACTGAGAGTTCTTAAATAAGCTGGGGGAAAAGCAGGATAGTGGGTAAAAAGAAGCAGCGCCAGGCAGACCGCTGAGGTTGATGGTTCATGACAAGTGTAGCAACTCACACATGCCTCTGTGGTCCTCGTGGTGACTTCAGTCCAAGCATATGTCATCTGAGAGCAGCAGTGATGTCACTCCATAGAGCCGCTGTTACCTGCTGCCTTCCTCCCCAATGAACACACTCACTGATTACACATGCACTCAAAGAGTGTGTGTGTATATGTGAGGAACTATTGAGCGTGTGTGTGTTTGAGTGAGTCCAAGCATGTGAAAATGGGTGTTGTAACCTGGCTGTCTTGTTTGGATCTCTGTTGATCTGAATCTTTGTTTTGTTTATTTGATGGTGTTAAATGATCAGTCATACCCACGCTGCTCCTGAATGATAATCAGGACGACTTGAACATGTGTGTCTGACAGTGTGTGTGTGTGCACTCCTGTTTGTGTGTCCTCTTCAGACATCAACAGCTGGAGCATTACCTGTGATGCCACAGTGCCCCCTGCAGGGGAAAATCACAGCTACGTGGGCAGTCATGTGAAATTTAGGATATTGATTTCTGTTTGACAATACGGTCAGCTGATATCCCTGAATAGCTGTCAGCTCTGGTCTCAGCAGTGTCTTTATATATAGATCTGTGTGTGTGTGTGTGTGTGTGTGTGTGTGTGTGTGTGTGTGTGTGTGTGCGTGCGTGTGTGTGTGTGTGAGTGAATCACACACTGTGCAGCATCAACAGATTTTGCCAGGCATGAACAGATCATTTTCTTTTTTTATCATTTTGAATGAAATATATATCTAGTACAAATTCTTGTATAAAATTGTTCGAATGGATATAAAAATAATCTTTTTTGATGTAGAACTTTTCAAAACAAAGTCACAAAGTGCTTTGTACATCAGAAAGAAAATAAAAGACACTCTATTTTTCTGAATAAAAGATGATGTTTTTTCCTGGGATAACCCCTTTGAAAGCTGTGGAGTCATCTTACTTATGTGGACTAGAGCCATGTTTACAGGACAACATTTAACAAAGTTTCACCCAAAAAACAAAGTGAGAACATCTGCCTTTACATGGAAACACTGAGGGACTAAAACACTGAAGTATACATGCCAGGCCTGTAGATGATGATAAAACTGTAAGAGCAGTATACACAACAACTGTTAAGAGGCTGAAGTAGAGGACAACTGATCATATGGTGTACATGTTAAATGTTTCTTCACTGATTGCAGAGTGGTTCAATAGAAATACAATTGGTTGAAAAGCGGTCAGCAGATTCAGCTGCACAAGCGTGACACAGTCGTCAGCCATTGTTGCTGTTGTTGTCTTTCACAAATCACCATGCTGCAATGTAAGTGTTGTGCTCATGTGCGAAGCATAACATGATGTCAGCGTTTCCACTGAAAACTCTGGCTTGTCATTTACATGGCAATGGTGAAATGGCATTTCAGAAAAATTCCTCTGTGGCTAGTTTCAAAAGTTTGCATTCTGTGTTGGCCAAAGCACAGTTTCCGTGTAAATGAGAGGACGAAATGCAACAAAACTTCTGCGTTTCACCCTAAAACCGTTGTGCAAACAGAGCCTTGGCTTTCAACAGCTTTGCCACCCTCTCTGTCCACACTCTCTCTCTCTCTCTCTCTCTCTCTCACCACTTCACTCCACAAAACCTCCTTACAGTGACAGGCAATATACAAAATGGCAGAGAAGAGGGGGAAGCCGATAGCACTTAAAAAGTCTTTTTGTTTTTCTGCATAGGTTTTACATTATTTTTCGTGACTCTTTATATCTGCACTGAACTGTCACGCTTGCACCAAACCAAACCAAACTTTAACCTAACAGATAAGTAAGTATCTGATCTCTTCATTGTAACAATGCTTCATAGTAACAAATAGTGTGTTGTTGGAAAGCATGTTTTCCAATGGTGCCACATTCAGAAGGGACAAGCATCTGTGAGATGAGCAGCAGGGCTGGGTATGATGGTTGGGCCCATGAAAAATTTGTCAATTCTTCTGCCAAAGAGCTTCTTCTGTTAGAGTGAGCTTTAGCACCATCTCCAGAGTGAAGGCCAAGTAGCTTACAATGAGGGATGTTGGAGGCAGGCTGTTAAGTTAACCCCCAAGAAGAAGACAATCACCTCACCCTGCAAGGACTAAGGAACTGTAGGCTGTCTTCAAGAGATATGCATTCAAGGTTTTTTGATCAGTGCTTTGATCTTCTTGATCAGGATTTGTCTTTTAACTCTCATATTCAGAAGACCTCGAGAAAAGCATATTTTCATCTGTGTACCATTAGGAAAATCAGGCACTTCTTGTCTCAGAGCAACGTGGAAACTAGTCCATGTTGTCTCAACCCGATCAAAAAACAATTCAAAACACACTCTTTGATTGGCCAGAATCAAAACATCATAGAGCAAAACGAAATTAGGCAGCAACGGGTATTTAATAATCCCACTCCCCAACAGCCCCAAACAACAATGAATGCAATCACAAAAAAAACAATGAGCAAACCCCCAGTAAATCCCCAAAATGCAATTTTTCAATTCCTAAACAACCCAAAATTCCTTTTCCAACGAAAATTCCTTTGTAGACAACGAAAAGCTGGTTTAAAGAGTATCTTAGTTTAAATGAAAGTTCGTCGGCACGATGCGCTATCCCACCCCAAGTGTCTTTACGCACGCAAATGTCCGATAATCCACAAGGAAATAAAAAAAGGAAAACAGTTCAAAAAGAAGGTTTGATCAAACAACAATCACTGGTATACCAGGCCAAGCAAAAAGACAAAAAAAGAAACGATCTCACCGGGTCTCCAAGGAAAAGAAAAGTCGGGCAAACAGCTTCTTTGTTCTCCTCCGCGCCACAGGTGCTCAGCGTCCGCAGGAGGAGCGCAGCCGTTTAAAATCCACAATCCGGCGTATTTCACAAGCCACCGTGGTAACCAGTTTTTGGTTTTATTTCATAAGTCACTTTTCAAGCACATAAATAGTCCGAATATATTTCCTGTTACCACCTTTCCACCTTTGCTTTCCCGGTTACGCTCCGACCAACCAACCCCTTCCTCTACGACACATCCTACTTATATAATTTCGGTTGTCGTACATTCATTTACTTTTTACATCCATACATAATGTACATTTCTTGACACCCACTCATAATTTTCATTCTTAGCACCCGTACGTATTTTATTTACAGGGAATATTTAACTTCAAGCCCATCACAAAGCACACTTTTATTTTCCTTTCTTTTTGTGCTCTTTTTATTTACCTGCATATGGACTTATAGTTTACTTTAAGGTGACACCGTCACAACATCAACCAAATGCTTATCTCCTGTTTTCACGCCTCCCCACCTCACCACACCCTACCTTTTGCGTCCTTCCAAAGATCCATCTCCCAGACCACACCTTGAACCTCCTCTGTCAGAGACACTTGGTCCTTTGTTCCCAAATGTACCTCAGACGGAGAAGCTGGTCAGAGAGTATCCATGATGCTTGTGTGTTGACTGACCTTTTCTTAGCAAAGAAAATAAAAGTCTTGTTGGCCGGCAGAGGTCTTTATTTCATTCTTTACCAGACTTGGGAAAAACGATATCCACACAACTCTCCTTTGTAAGGCTGCTCTAACAGGTCTATTAGGACTCTTCAGTTAGTTCAGAATGCTGCAGCTCGGGTATTGACAAGAACCAGGAGGAGAGAGCACATCTCTCCAGTGTTAGCTTCTCTACACTGGTTACCTGTAAAATTTAGAATAGAATTTAAAATTCTTCTCCTGACATATAAAGCTCTAAATCACATCGGGCTGTCTTATCTTAAACAGCTCATAGTCCCATATTACCCGTCCAGATCTCTGCACTCTCAGCATGCAGGCCTGGTGAGCAGGCCTGCAGTCTCTAAAAGTAGTATGGGAGGTCGAGCCTTTAGTTATCAGGCTCCTCTTTTTTTGAATAACTTACCAGTTGAGGTCAGGGGGCAGACACCCTCTCTATTTTTAGTAGCAGACTTAAAACTTTCCTTTTTGATAAAGCTCATAGTTAGAGCTGGATCAGGCCTGAATCCAGCTCTTAGTTATGCTGCTATAGGTTTAGACTGTCGGGGGAAACTGCCACACTAGGCTTCTGTTTCCCTTTCTCCTCTATCTGTCAGTCTAACTTTTATCTTAATGCACCATCATAGTTATTACCCATGATCCTCTGGGAGTCTCTGAGCTTGTTTGTACGTTCATCTGGATTGTTGCTGTAGATCTACCAGCTGACGTGAGACGACCTGACTCCAGCTTCTCTTTCTCTGTTTTTCTTTCTCTCTCTCTCTCTCTCTCTCTCTCTCTCCGCCCCTCCCTCTCTTTCTCTCTCTCTCTCTGTCTCTCTCTCCCTCTCTCACCCAACACAGTCAAAACGGATGTCTGTCTAACATGAGCCTGGTTCTGTCTGAGGTTTCCGCCCGTCAAATGGAAGTTTTTCCTTGCTGTAACTTACTAAAAGCCGCTGCAAAGTGCTACACTCATGTTGGGTTGAGATGAAATAAGATTCCTTATCTTGTCTTGATGTTGGGCCTCTGTTAATAAAAATAAATAAATAAATTGAAAAAAAATAACATGACTAGGTATTGACGTCTTAATGTTTTGTAAAGTGTCTTGAGATAATGTGTGTTATGATTTGGCGCTATATAAATAAAGATTGATTGATTGATTGAAGGTTTACAAAAACGATACGGGTGATGGCTCCCTGCCTACACAATCCAGAAAAGACTTCATTAAATGCAACCTCATTGCAGAGGAACATCATAATGAGATTCTACCATCTGTGAGAATCTGGTATCTCCACAGTTAAGGTCACGACTCTTCTCCAAGATGACAACACTTACCTCCACATCTGCAAAGCAGGGTTTCTCAGAGACTACCTCAAGAATTTGGGAGCATACAGAATAAAATGGACTTCTAGCAGTTTGGACCTCACCCCCATTTAACATTTGTGGGATCGGCTTGAAAGTCAGAGACCAGGACACCAAAATCTGCAGAAACGTAATCTCAATGTCTGTAGATGATGAGGCTTGGAGCTTTCTCAACATGAAAGGAGAAGAGAGGATGTTGTCTCTCACCCCCAGGTCACACAGTCTGAGCAATGTTAACACAATGGCAGAAAAATCAGTAGCAATGCTTTGTCTCTCTCTTTATTCTCCTGTTTAATCAGTGGAACAGTCCAGTACTTACCTCCTCTCCAGTTAATCAATAGTCGGCTGAAAGACGGTCCCATTTAGCAAGGTGACTGCTAAAAGTAACAAGCCATTGATCTGCACTAATGAGCCTCACCAAACTTTATAAACAGAAGGCTGGGGACGACTGTCTGCTTTAATGCACAGTTGAAACAGCAATAATACAGATATAAGGACTAACAGATTCACACAGAACGCTCAGTTTTCTGCAAACTTCAAGTGTAGGTGTAAGGACAAAGTGATGCTGCTTGGTGCTGTATTACAAAGGCCAATATCAAGAGAAGGTTTAGTTTGATCTAGATTACTAAATGTAAATTTAATAAATAAATGATGTAATAAAATTTTTATTTTGTAGGGGAATTATCTGGCTAGCCAGCAGTCTGTTAATAAGTGAAATAAACTGGGTTTAATTTATATAAGTACCATTTTTTTCAACTGTAACAATGGAGTCCAATCACAGACTGCCTCAAATGAAGAACACAACAGGTCCCCAAAGGAGAAACCAGAAATGGAATTGTCAATGTGTCAAAGTAAAAAATGTCATCCTTGTCGTGGAAAAATTTTTCAGTGGTCAAACAACAACCATACACAGTAGATAAAATAACTGGGGACCAACTCAAAAAGTAATGTGTTGCTTGATCAATGCCACCTTGGTGCTGACATTGTGTTGAGTTGTGGAATGCTAACGTTTAAATGTCAACATCGTTCATTACCAGACCTGAGCAAATGACAGCCACATCTGGCCCTTTGGGTGTCCTGTCCTGTGCCAGTTCATGCAAAAAAAAAAAAAAGAGAATTATGGCATTCAATACAACTGCGTTGCTTTTATTTTGAAAAGCATGATGTTTCCATTATTTCCATATGGACACACTTGCGCATTTGAGCCCTGTGTAAACAGCGAGAAGTGATGAAGTTCAACAAATTCAAATCCAGAACCTCTAACTGGTGATCACCCATCAGGTGTTCATGACCACTTCAGAAATTCATCCAGATTTCAATGTGCTTGTTAAAGCTCAGGACAGATTGATTTTTCTTTATGAAGAGATAGAATGAAGCTAAAAACATTTCATTTATTTTTATTTTTTTATATTGGATAAATTTGCTTCAAATTTGCTTCATATTACTATCACAATTACGCTGTTACTATTGCTAATCGTGGATGACAGTCGTTATACACAGGGGACTTGACAGGAGAAGCTCAGCTGTCATGGGTGGATAATGGGCTAGCTTCATGAAGTCTTTTTTATTGCTCCTGTTGTGGTTCTGATGGAAGAACAATGTGCACCAACTTAGAGTTCTTCAAACCCATTGTGGTGTTACTATTTTACACTGGATGGTGTTACCTGGTAGAGTTAATTTCTGACACCAAACAGTGTTGACTTTCAGCACTACTTGGTGTTGACTTTTAACTTCATGAAGTGTTAAATCAACATTCAAAAGTATGGACCCAAATAAACTCTCCCAGTGTTAATTTAACACTGGCCTTTCTGCCATGTACCAGTTTGCTCTCCACTGGGTTCTGTTAGTATTAATGCACTGAGGGAGGGACGTCTCTTCCCTCCTCTCTGTTTTTCTTCTCCTCCTCTTGAATCTCTTCCCCTCCTGCTGACTCATCTGCCTGTTGTTACTCTTTACTCGCTCCCCTTTCCAAAATGAGTGCGTGCAGGGTGATTGACGAAGGTGGTTCCTTCTCTGCAGACAGTAAAGCCACATTTATTGACATAAATCCATCTCTTGAATTGCAAATACAGTCTATTCCTCAGTTTTATGGCCATAATTTGGCAGAGAAAATGGCTTCTTTTCCTCACTTTTTAACCATCACTATAAATGAAAATGGAAATCTATTTTAACAGGGAGTTATAACAGATGTGTAAAGGATAAATCACTACTGCACTGTGGAGATAAATGAGAAGCCAAAACCACATGCTCCCCTTTTTTCTCCTGTACTCCTCTTTTTTCTCCTGGAGTCTAATCTGTCCAATTCCCCCAGTTTCACTTTGCCTTTCCTGTGAGTAAAGAGGGAACTTTCCCCTTTGCTTCCACTTCACATTCCTCTTGAGTTTGTCTGATTCTTTCTAGCTGGAGGTTTGTGTGGTCCTGCAGGTTGTAAGGAAGCCCCAGCTCAGTTCTCACCCCACAGGAGAGCTGCCACTGGGGGCTGATGGATGGAGAAGGGGCTGCTCTCTACAGGGCTGCCTGAATTTTCCCCACAGCTCCTTCACTTCCTCTTACTCCCTGCTGCTGGGCCAGGACAGAGACAAACTCCCTGCATCATGTTTCACTCACACACAATCAATCATGAGCCTCATGATCAGCTCACAGACTTTTCAGAGCTACCTCAGTTATTTGCAACTCACACGGCACGCAGCACCGGCTCTCATCCCCAGTTCAATCATACAACACCACTGAATGTGCGTGCTGCGGTCTGTATGCGCCATGGCTCATAATCCTGCTGGGAGTAGCCATCAGAAGATGGCACACTGTGCTTATAAAGGGATAAACATGATCAGCAACAGTATTCAGGTGGACTGTGGACTTTAAACCAGGCTCAGTTCATACTAAGGGGTTCAAAGGGAGCCAAGAAAAACTCTTCCAAACTGTCACACTAGCGGCAGCAGCATTGATCCAAGTCAGTGTGGATACATTCTTTCATGTTGTTTCCTCCAAACTCTGAGCCAAACATCTGACTGTAGAGCAGAAATCCAGACTCATCAGAACAGTGTAACATGCACCCTATCCTATTAAAGTTTAGAGTACAGTTTGTTATCTGGGCAAGGATCAAAAGACTAGTTTGACTCTAAGGGCCTGATCTACTAAGATCCCAAATACCCAGCACTAAATTGCGTGTGCAAACTAAAAAATTGCACGTGTTAAAAGTAGGCGTGTTGCGAGTGATCTGCTCAGATAGCGTGCACAGTTGATCACAGGTGCAGACAGGCCTATTTAAATGAGGATTTAGCGTGTGCTACTGTCTGTCTGCATGGAGAGTTTGACAGAGCAGAGTGGCTATAAACAATAAATGATGTTTGAAGCCACAGAGTTGGAGATTGAGGTGAAAGAAATGAAAAATGGAGACAGTCAATATCATTTAAGGTTAACCCTCTCATGTCATTAATGATGATGCATCAGCTGCACAGCAGAAATCAGCCAGTCATCTGTGTTCTTGTGATAAAAATGACAGTTCAGGACTCAGTTGAGATGTATTTTAACCTTGGACTCAATCATGAGGACATAGCTGCTGTGATTGCACACCATCACTGTTATATTGTCTCAGAAATTCAAAGCAGATGTTTGAGTAAAACGCCTGTAAAACAACAAAAGCGCCATGATCTCACTTTAATTCTGAAGTCCTCAAAAAAGAAACGTGGGTCACCTTGTATTTTGCTGCTGACATTATCATAATGTGCACATTCTGTCAGCTCTACAAAGAGATGAACTCATTCTCTCATCCTCACTCCTGCGGATTTACAGAAAAACTACTGGACAAAAAGCTCTGACTCTCCACAAGTCTAACAATCTACATTTAAGAACACTGAAACACAGAAAAACAAATACTGTTTTCAACAATCTAATTATTAATTTAATTATCATGTGCAGAGAGAGAGACACACATGGAGGGAGGGAGAGGTAAAGAGAGAGAATCCAAATCAAGGCTCCGTTTTAAACAGTTTTTAAGCCCTCTTGGGTTGTGGAGATTTCTAGACATTTGTCTGTAGTATGTTGTATTTGACTGCAGCTGTTTGTGCGCAATACTCTTGTAGTTTTGACTCCAGTAGTCTTGTAGTGCTAAATATAGACGTTAAAACAGCGACCGCAAACCATTTCAGGTTTGATAAATGACTTTGCGGGTGCAAAATGATCACATCTGCATTTTCTCCTCCCAGAATTCTGTGTGTTTTGGTGATCTGAATGTTTAGGCAGACGCGCTAAATGGAAAGCACCTGCTGTTTTGCTCACATGAGAGACGCTGTCCACGCCTGCACCCTGTTAGTAGATCATCTTCATGATCACAAAATGCAAATATGTATGTCTAAGAGACACAATATACACAATTAAATTTGTCATTTGACACTAATTGACTTGGGAACATACGTTTGTTCCATAAGTCGTTTCCCCCTGTCCAGTAGGTTCAGTCCCAGGCGAACTTCTTAGCTCGCCATTAAACCTGCCCAATTCCGAGATGTAATCAGCAAAAGGCTCAGTTTCAGACTCTCAGCAGCTCTCGTAGTTGGCTCCTGCAGCAAGAATTTCCCCTGCAAGCCACGGCCAGGTTCTGCTTACTGCTATTGGGCATGCTCTGTCATGTGATGGCATGACGTGATGGCATATTTTACATTATTAGGGAAAACGGTAGATGATAGGGTTTTTCCACCTTAGTTACACCAGACAATGTTTTTCAGTCTTCTGTGGTCCAGTTTTGGTGAGCTCTTGTGAATTGTAGCCTACAGTTGTGGTTGTACCTCTGTGCTCTCTTTGGGACCATTCTCTGTAAACTCTGGAGATGGTTGTGGGTTAAAATCTCAGTAGGTCAGCAGTTTGACAAATACTCAGACCAACAATGATGCCACATTCAGAGTCTCTTAAATCACCTTCCTTCTCCGTCATGATGATCAGTTTAGACTTCAGCAGTTCGTCTTTACCATGTCTACATGACTGAATGTGGCAGAGCTACTGCCATGTGATTGGCTGATCAGAGATGGTGTACTGAAGAGGTGTACCTGATTAAGTAACGTATGAGTTTATTATATTAAACACTTTAATCAGAATGAAAAGGCTGTTGGCTGTATACTGGCTGGATCAATATGTTTGAGAATGGCAGGAGCCTGAGTCTTTAATAATTAGCAGTCTGTCTTTGAAGAATTTGCTAACTAACTAAGTAAGGTTATGTTTTGGCTTCAAAGCTGAACTCCACTGATAGATCACACCATCCTCAGTGCTGCTGTCACAGCTGACAGATAATCAAATCAGACCTTCCTCATCATACTCCTGCCTGATCATACTCTGTTTGTCAGAATCATCTGAAAAAGTCTCATAATTGATCAACTTCGGCATCATTAGAGCAGCAGTGGCAGAGATATGGATGATGAAGCAGGCTCGTTAAGCAAACCAAAGAGGCAATGCAGAAAACAAGACTGCTGCAGACTTATGGAACATCAAAACTGTGCTCAGAGGTGACTGTGTGCTCCGATCAGAGGAATCATTTCTTCTCATCAGAGGAGGGGAATTTGTGAAATCGCAAAGCTCTCAGATCTAAAGAGTGTAATGACACTTTGGCCACTGGATAATGGACCAGATGAGTTCAAAACTTCTAAAAGGGGTCCCATATTAAGAAATTGGACATGAGCTCTGCAAAGCACCGGTTGTTTTTCAGGGCTATTCTCAGTGACTGTGAGCCGTTTCATGTCCCACTCATCCAGATGGTGGGGATGATAATTGGTGCTCCAAACTTAATGCAGGCTTTTTGCAGTTGTCATTTCAGTGGTGTTCAAGCCGCACCGTTCATCCTCACAACAAAGGCAGAAGCAGAGGAACAC